>LNAC01000009.1:4882860-4941125 GCA_002007465.1 Ailurus styani | reverse complement strand
AAGATTTTTGTAGAATGGAAGGTTTTTTTTTTTTTTTTTTTTTTTTTAGTTTCTATTCTCTAGGATACTATAAGCTCCTAGAGGGCAGGAATGGGTTTTTTTTTTTCTCACACAGAACTTGCTCAGTAATTTATTTTTAAATAAGTAAGTTAATGCCTTCTCCATACATTATCTGCTGTGTATCTGTTGAGTATTTTATTTATTTATTTATTTATTTATTTATTTACCTACCTACTTACTTAGTTAACTTATTTTTAAGTAAGCTCTATGCCCAATGGCTTGAACTCACTACTGGGAGGTCATGAGTCACATGCTGTACCAGCTGAGCCAGCCAGATGACCCTCTGCTGAATATTTTAAATCTGATGTTACATTCTTCTAATGCTTTATGTAGAAATTTATCTTAACTGTAATAACCACATACAATATAAGAAAACTACTATAGCTACTTACCTGGATCTTAAGTAATTTATATGCAAATTACACGTAAAAGTAATATATATTATTACTTCTCCCATTACTATCATTAATGATAATATTTATGCCAAAAAAAGAAAAATCTGTGGTGAAACTCCTGTTAACATGTGTGGAATTAAATAATCACCTTTGAAGTTTTTACTTTAAAACTAGGTATAAGCAATCTATTTCATAACTAGAAAATATTTGTGTATTTCCAAATAGTAGCTTTGAATTATAATGATTTAATACTTATTTCTCTGTAGAGTTGGGAAGGACATTTGTTTTAGTACAGTGTAGTGAAATCTTAAAGAGTAGATTTTGACAAGAGACATTTTGCTGATACAGAATATTTTGTTCATTTTGACTCTCAAATAAATTCTTCTGTCATAATGATTGATTTATATTCATTTTAGACTGTACAGTTTCATGACTGAGTTTTCTATCTATAAGGTAAAAAATCTCTGTTTAAGTTAATGATAAATTAAATAATTATCTTCAAAGGTGACAGATTGGTCACATGGATTTGACTAGTCCAAAGATTAAGCTAAGATTAAATAAAAATGTACTATGTTTATGAATTTTTGAAATGAATGCTAGTTTTAAAATTATTATCTTTGGGAACACAGAATACAGCGAAGTTTCATTTACTCAGTTACTATAGGTTTTGTACTTTAGACTTAGTTTTAATTATATAACTTATCTGAACTGTCGTCATTGTTGAACTATTTACTTCCTGTTTTGAACAATCCCAGGATCTTTTGTGGCTCATCAGGTGGAAAAATATGATAAATCATATTTTGTATTGATTTTTTTTTTGACTGAAACCCTTAGTGCAATTTGAAATAGTTAAAAAACAGAACCTTAAATATTTATAACAAAAAACCACTGGATGTAATTATGTCATGGATTTCCTAAGTAGCAGTACCAGAAGACCATTTCAAATGCCAAGTGAATTTGGTGCATGCTAAGTGGTGAGTTAGATAGTAGCTCTTTGGTTGAGGTATATGTCTAAATCTCATTTGCTAGTAATGAACTAATTGCCGAATGTTTTGCTTCATGAAAATCATTAAAACATGGAAAGCTTACAACTATTTAATGAATATTTTATTCCTATTTTGTCTTTATTCTTTTTTTCCTATTTTGTCTGTATTCTTAAAAAGTCATATAATTTAAATATCTGTTATTTCTTCCATCTAGTAGTTAATAAGTCATAACTGCCTTTTGCAAATACTGATGGTATGATACTCCAGAAAGCTGTAGAACAGGAAGTTTTAAATCTTTTTTGGTTATAATTTCCTTTGTGAATGCGATAAAAACAATTGATACATTGCCCACTTCCAAAACAAAGCAAAACAAAACAAAACACCAAAGCAAACAAAAAGCACCTACTCATGGAAGTTTGAATACAATTGTAGAGTTTATAGACACCTTGAAAATCATTATGGATCCCTCATGCAGACCATGGCCCTCAGTTTAAGAATCTCTTTTGAATGGGGGGCCTGGGTGGCTCAGTCAGTTAAGTGTCTGCCAGGGCTCAGGTCATGATCCCAGGATCCTGGGATTGAGCCCCACATTGGGTCCTTGCTCACCAGGGAGCCTGCTTCTCCCTCTCCCTCTCCCTTCAGCTTTCCCGGCTTGTGCACTTTCTCTCTCTCTCCTCTCTGTCAGATAAATAAATAAAATCTTTTAAAAAAGCCTGCTTTTGTAGAGGTTGACTTTTTTTTTAAGCCATATTTTGTTCCAATTTGTAATTGCAATACACTTTCTTCTTGGAAGCCTAATGGGTTTACTTTCTTACTTAGTGGTTCAAAAACACTCAGAGCACCATTGATCTTTGAGTGTAGTGAATATTTGGTTGTGTTGAGGGGAAAAGATCAGGAATATGAACTAGAATAAATGCTTGGAAGAGAAGAACAAGCTAGCAATGAGACTTGGCTTCTGGTAGACCTGGAAAAAAAGGACAGGGAGTTGGAAGAGGGCAATCTGATATTTGGGATGTGGATTGTTAAGGGACTTATTTGGTGATTAGCATGTGTTGACCTGTAATAATACTCTAGTTACACTAGAGTAATAACACTCTTGGTTTATACTCTAGGTAGTATAAGCTCCTTGTGAGGAAGGGAATTTGCCTTATCGTCAGCTTCTTTGCTCCCTGGTGCTTTATTAGGGATTCAAGTTTTGCTTCATGGTAGAATTCCTTTAAAATATTAGCAGTTCTTGTGTATATAAATTAAGTATATGATTTCTTGGGTAGGAAACTGTATTTAATATGTTAAACTTTCCTAAAGAAAGATTTTTGAGGAAAATATCTACGTCAATAATTCTCAACCTTTTTGATCTTTGGACCCCCTTATAATCTTAAAAGAATTTTTAAGTAGGTTTAATATCTGTCAATATACATCATATTAGATATTGAAATAACATTTTTAAAATATTTGTTACTTTACAAATTATGAACTTGTTACTTTTCTTCACTTGTTACTTTTTAAAATCTTTTTATTTTTAAGTGATTCTTACACCCAACGTGGGGCTTGAACTTACAGCCCCAAGATCCAGAGTCATATGCTCTGCCGACTGAGACAGCCAGGCACCCCATAACTTGTTACATAACAAAATCAACATTATTATAATTATCAACTCTTTACATGTTATCCTAAACAGTATTTTCCAAAACAAAACAAAATGGTAAGAAGAATGGCATTATTTTACATTTTTGCAAGTCTTTTTAATGTCAGGTTTAATAGAAAACAAGTGGATTCTCATATCTCCTTCTGATTCAGTCCGTTGTCATATGGTTGATGTATATGAGGTGACATTTAACATCATGCGGATGCATAATTGGAAAAAGGAAGAGTATTTTATTTTATTAAAGATTTAATTTATTTAGGAGAGAGAGAGAGAAAGCACAAGCAGGGGGACGGGTAGAGGGAAAAACGGGCTCCCCGCCAAGCAAAGAGCTCGATGGGGGGCTCGATTCCAGAACCCCAGGATCCTGACCTGAGCCAAAGGCAGATGCTTAACTGACTGAGCCACCCAGGTGCCCCAGAAGAGTATTTTAATAGCCATTTCCAGTCATTATGGATGTTCTTTTTTGATACTACTCCAAAACTTGACAAGTGGTAGTTTCTTAAAGGTTAGTTCAAATGTGGAATCTGAAGACACATTAAAAAACTTTTCTACTCTATTTCATTGAAATCTGTTGGTCTGGTGTGCACTTTGATAGTTCTTCTACCCATGCATGATTTTGTAACATCATGTCTTCGTCATTTGGAAAATATTGGTTCACTGAGTTATGTTATCTTCCAGATGTTAACACATTTCATTATTTAAGATAAAAAAATTACATCTGTTGGATAAGGAAGATGTGGAATGCGAGCATGTGTGTGCACGCACACACACGAATATTATGCAGCCATAAAAAAGGATGAGAGAGATCATACCATTTGAGGCAACATAGATGGACCTAGAGGGTATTATGCTAAGTGAAATAAGTCAGAATGAGAAAGACAAATACCATAAAATTCCTCTCAAATAAAAATGAATAAAGAAACAAAAAACAGAATCAGGCCTATAAATACAGAAAACAAACTGATGGTTGCCAGAGGGGATGGGGGTTAAGGGATGGGCAAAATGGGTGAAAGGGAGAAGGGAACCCAGGCTTCTGGTTATGGAATGAGTAAGTCATGGGTATAAAAGGCATAGTGTAGGGAATATAGTCAATGATACTGTGATAGCGATGTATTGAGACAAATGTTCACTTGTAGTGGGTAAACTTAGCATAATGTATAAACTTGTCAAATCACTAAGTTGTACACCTGAAACTAATGTAACATTGTGTGTCAACTATATTCAAATATAAACAAGCAAACAAAGTCTGACAATGCAAAAACAATTACATTTGTTAATATTACATGAAAGTATCAGAAAAGTTTTTAAGTACTGGGAAGCTGTCATACTCACAGTGGTGGACACAATACAGTGTTTCAAAATTCTGTTTTTTTTTCACTGAAACCTAGTTATTTTCCAAAAACTGTAAAGTTTATTTTCCAAAAAATAAGTCTCCTAAATATCTAAGTTGAAATAACCATAATTTTTGAGTCATTTGTTCTTCAAGCAGCGAGTTCAGCTTGGAACTCAGTTGTGTAAGTGTTTTGTTCTCATACTTAGCATAGAGCAGCAGTGTTTTGTGTATAATTCCTATTTTGTCACACAGAATATTAAAAAGACATGAACTCAAGGTATAATTAAATGAATAATTTTTACTGTTTCATCAAGGACATTCTGAAGTGAAACTGGTATTGTTTTTTGTTTGTTTGTTTGTTTGTTTTCAGTGCCTCGTAAAGAATGCAATGACTGCTAGTATAGTGTGGTGCCATTGCCTTTTTTGGTTGCTAAGGCACAAGGAGTTTCATCTACCTGTGCTTGTGTATTGTCAGTGCAAATGTCAACACAGTAAAAAAGGGCAATAACCTTTTACTGTTGTAAAAATAATTTTGACTTTGTGGACTCCTGAAAGGGTCTCAGGAAATCCTGGGGATCCTGTGTCACCTTTTGAGAAGTAAACTACATATAAAATATAACTTGTCCTAAGTTCATTATTTTGTTTTTGTGTGCAATATCTGTATGGACCGATTACCTGAAAAGAAGTAGACTTTTATCATGCCACGCCTGAGGTAACAATATATCCTTAAGCCATTATTGCGGTCCTCTGGGAGTATTTATTAAGTGCCTATACAAATATGATGTTCTGCTGAATAGTCTTCAAAGTTAAGACAACTTTGTGTTTATAAAGTGGACTCTATGATCATTCTTGACTGCACTCATTAAGGTAAAAGGGGAGATCAACAGATGCACTTTGGCCACACAGATCTAGCATAAGCTTCCTGGAGTCTGAGGAAGTTGCAGAGTGATTATTTACAAAATAAGAGTTGGACTAGGTGATTTCTAGGGACTCATTCAGTTTTAATATTTACTATTTAAAAATACTAAGTGTGTTTTTAAAAGCAGAATCGGCCCATTTAATCAAATTGGTTATGTATTAATGTTGTTTTCACAGTATTGAAAGATGGAATGTACTGTATAGAAGAGAAAATAGAGGGGACTTATAAATGAAGAAGGCTTCTAGAAGCAAGTAGGTTTTAAGTGGCAGGGAAGAAGAAATTGCATGGTAAGGAGATGCACATTGTAAGGTGTTTAACATATCTCTGAGGAGTCTTTGTGCTTTTCAATCGAATAGCAAAGAAGGAAAATTTGAGTTATTTGAGAAATAACACTAAGACCTATCAGTTGGAGAATCTGCCAGTGGTATGCTCTGATATTGCCATATGTAGTATGAACTATTGAAAAAGCTCTGAACCTCTGAAGTAAAAAGCGGATCAGAACATAAATAATGTGGATTCTCAGGTTTTCTTAGCCCCACTTACTGCATTTTGACCGGAAACCTGTACTATTTTTTTTTAAGAAAAGAAACAGTATTTAGACTTTAAAAAATATTTAGTTTTTGTTTTTCAATTAAAAAACCCTTACATTACCATTAAGATATTTTATAGTCTTTCTCCCTGCCCCCTTTTTTAAAACTCTGCTCCCAATGAGGGGCTTGAACTCATGACCTGGAGATCAAGAGTCACATGCTCTACTGACTGAGCCAGCCAGGTGCCCCTCTATGGTCTTCCTTCTGACATTCTGTAACGAAGAAATAATACTCAGTTGAGGGAAAAAAAGGTCCCTCAAGCTCAGTCCAGCACAGTGTCAAAGTCCTTTTCGTAAAAAATTGCTAGTTGGAGGGCCTCAGTGAATCCTGGGAAGGTGCTGTTTAGATCCTTAAAAAGGAGAGGGCTTCTGTAAGGCAATTTTGTGTTCAGGCAAATCAAAGTTGGAAGGTGGAAAAGCTGCTATTGTGGCAATGTTTAAGGAGAAAAGACTCCAGAGACCATGTATTTTGGAAATATTTGACAACATTAGCAACATCAACTGCTGACAAAAAAAGAACCACCTCTTTGGCAAATCTTTCACAGTTGTGCCAAGAAAAGCAGCTTCATTGGAACATTTTCATAAACTATCATCAGTTATGCAGCGGCAGCTTCACAAATCAGAAATGATATCTTCAGGCGCTGCTGTCAAGTGTTATTCAAATAATACCAGCCTCACATTTGAATAACAGCAGACATTTTGAATTAATTAATCAGATGAGATAGTCTAGGCCTTTTCTCATTAGTCTCTGGGTCAGGCTTGGGAAGATATATGCGTTGGTGATGATATACTTGTCTTTAATCGTGATTTATGAAGATTTAGGATTGTGTGTGATTTGTCAAAGGTTCTGGGAAAAGGCTGGTGCATATTTCATTACCTAATCTGAGATTGATTTTATGATGCTAAGAGATACCACACTATTGTTCAAATGTGTGGGAAGTACAGGTAGACACAGCATCTCAGGCTTTTTACTGGCTTATCTTTGCAACTGTCAAACAATGCTGTAAACTTTAACTGCTTGTAGTTAACAATTCCTGCTTTAATTATAGGCAGATTTTTCATTCTGTCCAAAGGGAGAAGTTTCAGTGGTTATTTAGCTAAAATGCATAGCAGACATTGTAACTATGACCTGGTATGAATCATGGACAAAGTTGGTAAATTTCATGGGTTGGTCATGGTGAAAATATAAAATTTCATGGCTTGTCAAAGATTAATAGAAAAATCCCATTAAAATGGTGCAAATAATGGAAGAACAACAAGTAAGGTTGCTCTCCTTACATGTTACCTTCCCTCTCAGGACTAATTTTAGTAAAATTAGGATGTAAAATCATGTTTTTCTGTTATTCAAGCAACATTAGTAACCTACTATGAAATGAAATAATTTACTTGAAATGTCTAGTACAGTGCTTGGTATATAGTAGGTACTGAATATTTGCTAATTTTCTTTTCTCCTTTTCTACCTACTTTTCTTCTTTGCATTTGATGTTTGGAGCTTTGTTAGCGTTGCTTAACCTTTACATTCGTAACAGTTTCAATTTTTAATTCTGCTGCATCTTAAGTGTTTGGAGATTGTTTTATTTTTGGGGTGAGGAATGTAAGCATGGGAGGCCTTCATGCTAACAGACTGAATAATCAGGGGACCTAGTGTGATACAGAGCTCATGTTGTGTCTGCTTGTACGGTTTGTGTTACAGTAGCGCCGTAGGTGGTGGATACATGAGAAATCAAATATTAACCTCTAAGTACATAAGGAGCATGTACTGCTCAAAAGTGGATCTTTCTTCACTATCTGCCTCCTGAGGGCAGTTACATTGTTTGTGATAAGGAGTGTCTGTTTTTCATTCCACTCTCAAGCAAACTAAATTGTATATTACATGAAGAATTAAGAAATGGTAAGGTGATTTTCAGCCTTGTCATACAAAATAAAATCTTTGCTTTTCCGCCCTTTAGACAAATGATTGACAGGGATTGTTTTATTGGAATGATTGGACTATTAATAATTATTAGTTCTTTGTCACTTCTATGTTTTGGGAACTGGGTTAGTACTCCTGAAGCAACATTTGGCAGATCTTAACACAATTAGAGCCAGACAGTTCTAATTGATGTTCACGTTGGGGAAGGCAGTTTATAAATAATAAGATGCACTAATATTTGGAGAGATAGAATATTTAAGAGTAGTTTGGGAGGCAGCTTGAGGCAGTAGAAAAATACTGGTTTTGGAATTCAGCTGATTTGAGTCCCACTTCTGGAGCTGCTACTTAATTGATTTGTAACCTCCGCAAGTTACCTAATGTTACCTGAGCCTTAGTGATCTTTTTCCTGATGTGAGGCTACTAAAACCTAGCTCTCAAGGTGGTTGTGAGAATTAGAGGTGAATGTATACACAGCATCTAATGTGGTATCTGGTATATCATTGGTGCTTAATAAATCGTAACTTTTGCTGTTATTTAATCTGTTCATTTATTTATTCGAGAAGCATGTATTGAGGACTCATTATATGTTAGTAACATAAGTAAGACATCAGAAATACAAAGCAAGTGCTTTCTGGTGAGAAATAGAGTGATATATGTGGATAAATATAAGTGGAATCATCAAGTAGGAAGAAAAGACAAGAGGTGGGACAGGCAGGGATCACATCAACGAGGCTTTAATCCTGTGTGGGGAGAAGGTTTTATTCTGTATTTTAGGTAGTCACTGATGGATTTAAGCAAGAGAGTGATATGATCAGATTTTTTAAGTAGTTCACTTTGGAAACTATTAGAAGGAACATACTGGTTAGGAGGCTCTCTCAGGTCAGTGATGATGTATGTACTTCTAGTGGGTAATAGTAGGGATTAAGAAAGAAGGAACAGGGTGCCTGGGTGGCTCAGTGGGTTAAAGCCTCTGCCTTCAGCTCAGGTCATGATTCCAGGGTCCTGGGATCGAGGCCTGCATC
Source organism: Ailurus styani (assembly GCA_002007465.1). NCBI lineage: Eukaryota > Metazoa > Chordata > Mammalia > Carnivora > Ailuridae > Ailurus > Ailurus styani. Next base: position 4,932,264 of record LNAC01000009.1, on the reverse strand, counting down.
GGGCTCTCTGCTCGGCAGGGAGCCTGCTTCCTTCTCTCTCTCTGTCTCTTGTGATCTCTCTCTTTATATATGTCAAATAAATAAATAAAATCTTTAAAAAAAAAAAAGAAAGAGGGAACAATGGTTTTAGCAAAACTAAAAAAAAAAAAAAAGAAAAGTAAGGATTGGGTGATTGATTAGAATTTTTTTGTCTCCCTTCATTTGTCTGACTTCTCGTATGTATCCTTAAGAACTTAGGTTGGGTGTCCTTTTTCCAGGAAACTTTTGAACTTCTCCAAGTCTGTGTTAGTTGCCTATCTCATGTGCTCCAGTAGCATCCTGTGTTTTTCCCTTCTTACTGTGCTTATGACTCTATATTTTAATTATGTGTCTAATTTTATATTGCCTTCAGTAAATTGTGAGCTCTGTGAGGCAGAGATACTATGTTTCGTTCATCGTTGTGTCTGCTAGCACATGGTAGGAAACAGTCAATGTCAATTTGTTGAAACGACTGAATATAGAATGTGAGGGAAGAGAATACATGGATATTTGTTAGTTTTTAGTAGGTTACCAGGTAAGTGGTTGTCATCAACTGTGAAATTTTTTTTAAAAATGGAACTGCAGGGTCATGGGGTATGTTCATTATCAGTTTTGCTGGATAATGTCAAATTCTTTTCCAAAATGCTTATACTATTTCATATTTATATCAGCAGTATATAGTTATTCCATTTGCTTGAGAGGATCAGTTTAAAAAAAATATGTCCGGGGACACCTGGGTGGCTCAGTTGGTTAGGCGTCTGCCTTCAGCTCCAGGTCATGATTCCAGGGTCCTGGCATCGAGTCCTCCATCGGGCTCCTTGCTAGCTGGGAGCCTGCTTCTCCCTCTGCCTGCTGTTCCCCGTGCTTGTGCTTTCTCTCTCTGACAAATAAATAAAATCTTTAAAAATATATGTATATTCTTAGGTGAAAGTCATATAACCATAATGAACCATTTCAAAGTGTATAATTCAGTGACAGTACATATGCATTGTTGTGCAACCACTTCTCTCTAGTTCCAAAACATTTTCATCACCTCAAAATGTAGTCACCCATATCTGTTAAGAAGTCACACACTATTTTTCCCTCCCCACCACCACTGGCAATCACCAATCTGCTTTTTGTCTCTGGATTTACCTATTCTGGATATTTCATGTAGATGGACTTAATAGTGGATCCTTGAACAACACAAGTTTGAACTGTGCAGATCCACTCATAGGCAGATTTTTTACAGTACAGTACTATAAATGTATTTTCTTTTTCTTATGATTTTCTTAATGTTTTCTCTATCCTACTTTATTGTAATGATATGGTATATAATACACATTCCATACACACTATGTGTTAATCAACTGCTTATGTTATTGGTGAAGTTTCTGGACAACAGCATGCTATTAGTAATTAAGTTTTGGGCGACTCAAAAGGTATATGTGGGCTTTCAATTTTGTAGGGGGTTGGTGCCTCTAATTCCCTCCATTGTTCAGGGTCAGCTATATACAGTATGTGTTCCTTTGTAACTGACTTCTTTTACTTAACAGTGTTTTTGCATTTCTTCCATGTTGTGGCATGTATCAATACTTCATTCCTTTTATGGTCATAATATTCCATTTTGTGGCTATACCACAATCCATTCTTCACTTTATGACACATGGGTTGTTTCTGCTTTTTGGCTATTTTGAATAGCGCTTGTTAATATTAGGAACATTTGTGAACAAGTGTTTGAGTACATGTTTTCAATTCTTTTGGGTATATACCTAGGAATGGAATTTCTGGATCATGTGATAATTCTGTGTCTGACTTTTTGAGGAAACACCAAACTCTTCTCCAGAGTGAGTGCATCATTTTACATCCATATCACCATTGTGTGGGGCTTCTAGTTTCTCACCAACACCTCTTATTTTCTATTAAAAAAATTGTAGGGACACCTGGGTGGCTCAGTTAGTTAAGTGTCTGCCTTTGGCTCAGATCATGGTCCCAGGATCCTGGGATTGAGTCTTGGATCAGGCTCCTTGTTTGGCGGGGAGCCTGCTTCTCCGTCTGCCTGCCCCTCTCCCTGCTTGTGCTCTCTCTTGCTCTCTCTCTCTGACAAATAAATAATATCTTAAAAATTGTAGCCATCCTACTAGGTATGAAATGATACCTCATTGTGGTTTTGATGATTTGTTTTTCCCTAATAACTACTGATAATGAAAATCTTTTCATGCTTTTTGTCCATTTACATATCCTCTTTGGAGAAATGACTGTTCAAATCTTTTTCCCATTTTTTATTTGGGTAGCTTGTCTTTGTTGTTGAGTTGTAAGAGTTTTCTTTCTTTTTTTTTTTTTTAAAGATTTTATTTATTTATTTGACACAGAGAGAGAGAGATTACAAGTAGGCAGAGAGGCAGGGAGAGGAGAAAGCAGGCTCCCTGCCGAGCAGAGAGCCCGATGCGGGCCTCGATCCCAGGACGCTGAGATCATGACCTGAGCCGAAAGCAGAGGCTTTAACCCACTGAGCCACCCAGGCGCCCAGAGTTTTCTTTATATATTCTAGATACTAGATTCTTCTTACCAGGTATGTGATTTGTAAATATTTTCTCTTGTGAATGTATTCTGTAGCTTGTCATTTCACATTCTTGGAAATGTTCTTTGATGCACACAAGTTTTTAATATTGATGAAATCCAGTTTATCAGTTTGTCCTTTTATTGCGTTTCCTTTTGGTATTATATCTAAGAATTTATTGCCAAATCCAAGGACCTGAAGACCACTATATTTTCTTCTAAGAGTTTTATGGTTTTAGCTCTTATATTTAGGTGGTCGATTGAGTTAATTTTTGCATATAGTACAAAGTAGTGGTCCAACTTTGTTCTTTGGGATGCAGATAATCAGTTGCCCCAGCACAATTTTTTGAAGAGACTTTTCTTTCCCCAAGGAAGGTTCTTTAACTTTGTTCTTTTTCAAGACTGTTTTGACTATTCAAAGCCCCTGGAAATTTCATATGAATTTAAGGATTAACTTTCCTCTTTCTACAAAAAATTATGATAAGGATTGTATTGAATTTGTATGTTGCTTTGGGTAGTATTGCCATCTTAACAATAGTAAGTTTTCTAATCCATGAACATGGGATATATTTCCATTTATTTAAGTCTTTAATTTCTTTTGGCAATATTTTATAGTTTTAGGTGTACTGTCTTTCACCTCCCTGGCTATATTTATTCCTAAATATTTTATTCTTTTGGATACTATTGTAAATGAAATTGTGTTCTTTTTTTTTTTTTTTTAAAGATTTTATTTATTTCACAGAGGGAGAGAGATCACAAGGAGGCAGAGAGGCAGGCAGAGAGAGAGGAGGAAGCAGGCTCCCTGCTGAGCAGAGAGCCCGATGCGGGCCTCGATCCCAGGACCCTGAGATCATGACCTGAGCCGAAAGCAGAGGCTTTAACCCACTGAGCCACCCAGGCGCCCGAAATTGTGTTCTTAATTGTGTATATGGATTGTTCATTTTCTGGTGTATGGAAATGCAACCAGTTTTTGTGTACTGATCTTGTACCTGGTAATTTTGCTGAATGTATTTATTGGCTCTGGTAGTTTTTTTGGTGGATTCTTTGGAATTTTCCATACATAGAATCATGTCATAGAAGAATAGATATAATTTTACTTCTTCCTTCCTAGTTTGGATGCCTCTTATTTTTTCTTTTGCCTCATTGACCTGGCAAGAACTTCCAACACTTCGATAAATAGCCATGATGAAAGTGGGCATCCTTGTCTTGTTCTTGATCTTGAAGGGAATGTTTTCAGTCTTTCACTATTGCGTATTCTGTTACTTGTGGGTTTTTCATGAATGCCCGTTATCATATTGAGGAAGTTTCCCTCTATTCCTAGTTTTCCAAGCATTTTTATTATGAAATGATATTGGATTTTATCAAATGTGGTTTTTGTGTCAATTGAGATGATCATGCTTTTGTTTGTGTGTTTTTTAAACTCATTCTATGAATGTGATATATTACTTTGATTTTCATATGTTGAACTACCGTTGCACTCCTGGGATAAGCCCAGTTGATCATGGTGTATAATCCTTTTAAAATGCTCTTGGGTTTGGTTTGGTAACATTTTGTTAAAGATTTTTGCATCTACGTTCATAAAATATACGGTTTGTAGTTTTCTTTTTTTCTGCAACTTTGGCCTTGGCATCACAATAATACTTGTGTCAAAGAATGGGTTAGAAACGTTCCTTCCTTTCCTGATTTTTTGGAAGAGTTTGAGGATTGGTATTAGTTTGATGCAATTCACCAGAGACGCCATCTTGTCCTGGCCTTTTATTTGTTGGAAAAAAATTTTTTTTAAAGATTTTATTTATTTATTTGAGAGAGAGAGCTTGAGAGCACATGAGCAGTCCAGGGGCAGGGGCAAAGGGAGAAGGAGAAGCAGACTCCCCGCTGAGAAGGATCCTGATGCAGGGCTCAATCCTTGGACCCTGGGATCACCACCCAAGCTGAAGGCATATGCTTAACCAAGTCCCCTCTTGGAAAATTTTTGATTACTCCTTCAATCTCTTCATTTGTTATAGATCTGTTCAGATTTTCTTTTTCTTCTTTTTTTAAGATTTCATTCATCTATTTGAGAGAGAGAGAGAGAGAGACAGCAAAAGAGGGAACACAAGCAGGGGTAGTGGGAGAGGGAGAAGTAGGCTTCCTGCCATGCAGGGAGCCTGATGTGGGGCTCGATCCCAGGACACTAGGATCATGACCTGAGCCGAAGGCAGACGCTTAACGACCAAGCTGCCTAGGCTAGGCACCAGACTTTTTCTTCTTGAGCCTGTTTAGTTAATTTGTGTGTTTCAAGGAATTTGTCTATTTTTTTCTAGGTAATCTGTTAGTGTATAGTAATTCTTTTCTATAGTAATTCTTTCTAATTTTTAGTTATTTGAATGTTCTGTCTGGTTTTAATCTAGCTAAAGTTTGTCAATTTTGTTGATCTTTTTAAAGAACCAGAATTTGTTTTCCTTGATTATATTGTCTTTCTATTCTCCATTTCTTTATTTAAAAAGATTTATTTATTTATTTTAGAGAGCGAGAGAACGAATGAGAGGGGCAGAGGGAGAGGAAGAGAGAATCTTGAGCATACTCCATGCTGAGCATGGAGCCCTATGTGGGACTCATTCCCATGACCCCAAGATCAGGACCCAAACCAAAATCAAGAGTTGGCTCCTCAACCAACTGTGCCCCTCTAGTCTCCATTTTTAAATCTCTACCTTATTATTTCCTCCTTTCTGTTAATGTTGGATTTTGTTTGTTGTTGTTGTTTTTCCTAGTTCCTTAAGGTGTAAAGTTAGGTTATTGATTTGAGGTCTTTCTTTTTTTTGATATAGGCTTTTACAATTATATAGTCCCTCTGAGCACTGCTTTTGCTGTAACTTGCAAGTTTTGGTATATTGTGTTTTCTTAAGTATGTTTTATAAGTTTTTGTTCCTCATTCCATTATCTCCTTCTTTTGTGTTTAACTGATTTTTTGTAGTGTACTGTTTTGACTCTTCTCATTTCCTTTCATGTATACTTTTTAGATAGTTTCTTAGTGGTTACCATAAGGATTACAATTAATATCCTAAATTTATAATGAAGTCATTTAAATTGGTGTCTGTGTAGTTTCAGTTGCATACAAAAACTCGACTCCTGTACAATTCCATCTCCCTCCTTTATGTTGTTATTGTCATAAATTACATCTTTATACATTGTGTACTCATTGAAATACTTATATATTTTTTAATGTACTTGTCTTTTAAAAAATATAGGAAACACAAAGAGGAGTTACAAACCAAAATGCAGTGACATTGGTTTTTATATTTATCTGTGTAGTTAGCTTTATTGAAATTCTATTTCTTCATATGTCTTCTAGTTACTGTCTAGTGTATTTTCATTTCAGCTTGAAGGATTCCTTTTAAGCATTTCTGTAGGGCAGATTTATTAGTGAGGAAATCCCTCCACTTTTGTTTCCCCAGAATGCCTTGATTTCTTTTTCATTTTTGAAGATACAGATACAGATACAGATATTCTTAGTTCGCACTTTTTCTCCTGCAACACTTTAAATATGTCATCGTACTACCTTCTAGTCAGCATCGTTTCTGCTAAGAATTTGGCTATTAATCTTATTGAGGATTCCTTCTATGTAGTGATTCACATCTTATTGCTATTTTCAGGATTTTCTCTTTGTCTTTCAACTATTTGATAATGTGTCTCATTGTAGATCTCTTTGCATTATCTTTCTTGGAGCTTACTGAACTTCTTGGGCGTGTAGCTTCATGTCTTTTATCAAACTTTGGATATTTTCTGACATTATTTCTTCAATATGCTTTCTGTCTCTCTGTCCTCTTTCTGTGACTCTCACTATGTCTATCTATGTTCATATGCTTTATGGTGTCCCACAGGTCCCTTAGGGCCCTTTGATTTTCTTCTTTCTTTTTTCTTCTCAGACTAGATAATTTCAGTTGACCTGTCTTCAAGTTCAGTGATTCTTATGTCTACTCAAATATGCTATTGAAACCTCATGTGAATTTTTCATTTCAGCTATTGTATTTTTCAGCCCCAGAATTTCTGTTTGGTTTCTTTTTATAATTTTTATCTCTATTGATATATTTTTTTTGTTGAGACTTTTTTTAACCTTTTTTTTTAAGCTCTTTGTCCATAGTTTTCTTTAGCTTTTCAAGTATATTTAGGCAGTTTACTTAAAATATTTATTTAAATATTTTTTATTTAAAAAATGTCTGTGCTTCCTCAGACACAGTTTTTGTTTACTTCTAGAATGGACCAAGAAAGAAACTTTCTTGTTTCTTTGCTTACTTTGTAATTTTTTTTGTTGAAAACTGGGCATTTTGAATAGTATAATATAGTATCTCTGGAAATCGCATTCTTCTCCTTTCTCAAAGTTGTTTCTTGCTGTGGACTGTGGCTTTTATTTGTTTATGGATTTTTAAGACTGTTTTTATAAAGTCTATATTTGTCATGTATGCTCTCTGAAGTCTCTGTTCCTTTAGACTGTGTTCAGGTAGTGTTTTGATGGTGATTTTCTTGAATGTTAGGAACCCTCCCTCAAAATATTTTTTAAATAAAAATAAAGGAGGAAAATCAAGAAGAAGCAAAGATAAACATTTCCCAGTGTTTGCTAACTGTGAGCTAGGCCATTTGCACCCATGTCTTAGTCTTTACTCTCTTCGGGGTGAACCTAGAAATCAATCACAGGTCAAAGCTTAGGGTAGGGTATTGTCAGGTCTCAGAGCATGTGTCCTGCCCTGAGCATTCATTTGACTTTGTAAGTTACATAATATATGTGGTCTTTTAAGTGGCCTAATTTCCCAAGAAACTCGTTCTCCAGCTTTGTTCCCCAGGCTTTCAGTGCTTTATTGTTTGCCTCAACTATAATCCTTTGGCCCAGCTGACAGCAGCTTCTTTCTTTTGCTTACAGTTTTTAAAAATATCTATCTATCTATCTATCTATCTATCTATCTATCTATCTATCTATTTATCTGTCTATCTTAAAGGAATATCTCCTTTTGCACCCTGAGTGAGTTCTGAGTTATGCGAAAGATAAGAGCCTTGCATCAGTCCTTCAGGCAGCTCTGGACAGGTCAAAACAAACACATTTCTCTGAGAATAAGATCTGTTTTGCTCTCTCCAGAATTAGGGACCAGTGTCTCACACTCAGAACATAGGCTGCTGTTTTGAGACCACTGCTGAGCCAGGTTGGGAGATGGGGCAAGGGAAAGTAAAAGTGCTGTGAAGCTTTCCTGCTGTTTTAACATTACCTTTTGTTTGTTTGTTTCAGTGCTTGCCTGTTTGCTATAATCCTTTGATTATTTTAGAGTTCTGAAAAGTCAGATTCTGACAGTTTTTGCTTATTTTTTCAATATTTCTGTGAAGGGACTGGCCCTTGGAGCTCCCTACTTTTTTTTGTTGATCTCAGTCTTGAAAGGGAGATACATTTTGACTATGTTGAGTTTGTGGTGCCTATGGGAAGGCTCAGTATAGATGTTCCATTGATAGATATAGGAATTTGAATTTTTCTTTCCTAAGGGAGGAAATCTGAGCTGTATATAGGGATTGAGAGGTCTTCACCTTACTGTGGAAAACATAAGGATGGGTGAGATCAGGGAGGACCCCAGGGAATGTCATCGTAGAGGAGACCACATTGGAGGCAGAGAACTAATGGCTACAAAGTACAAGGAAAACGAGGAGAGTGTGGTAGAGTGAAAACTAAGAAGATAGAGTTGCAAAGAGAGGAAAATTATTTCCACTGTGAAGATCAAATTTTCCCAGTAAGATGAAACCGAAATAAGATGTTCTTCTCATAAATTGTGTCAGTGGAATGATGATATTTGAATGAAAAGAGGAGAGAAATTGGATGGTAATTAGAAAATGATGCAAGATCAGAGTTTTTTTTTTCTTTTTTAAGTTGGCACAGGATTTATGAATATATTAAGTTGGAGTGGTAGGAGGGTCTATGGAGAGGACAGAGTAGAACAGAGATGAATAGAACAGGGTGTAAGAGGAGGACAGAAGAATAGAGTTAGGAGCACAGATGAAGTTGACTTTCATTAGATGGTGGACATTATGTTTTGTAAGTTTGGAGATAATGCGAGATATGAATTAGAATTTAGAGAAATTTATAATGGGAAATTTGAAAACTGAAGGAAAGTGTGTAACATGGATTAACTTTTTTTTGATGAAGTAGGAAAGATTGTAGAGTAAAAGTTGGGCTGGAGTGACATACAGTTTGAAGGTAGTGATGAAGGCCTAGAATAGTTACTGTAGAGAGAATAAAAATGTGAGCTGACCAAGGATAAGAAAAAGAATTGATTTTTGAGGGCTCAGCTGAGTTTGGAGGCTGATTCTGAAACAGTACAAGCATAACCACTTGTGATTGCTTCAGGAAGTTAGTGTAGATTATAATATTAGTATATGCTTGGAGACTTTTTTTGACAAATGGGAGAAAAGGATAGGAGCGAAGTGGATTGGAGGGTTCTGTTGTTAGCATAGTTAGGGCATTCAACCATATAATCCATTGTGGATAGTGGTTAATGGGAGAACATGGAGGGGTTTGAGGATTGGTTGACTCAATTAGATTGAAGAGAGGTAGAATGGGAGAAAGGGAGTGAGGGGCCTGGCAGTGTTAGTGGCTGTGATCATAGAATGAGACATTTGTATTTCACTTCAGAGGTAGAGAAGTTTCAGGTGATGAATGATAAAGTCCAGGATGTGGCCTTGGGAGTTGGTGAGTCAAAGTGAAACGGAGCTGAAGATTATTGATTTTAAAGAGGTCAGAGAACTATAAACCTAAGATGTTGGTTGAATTTCTTATATGTTCTCTGAAGCCAGCCTAATGGCATGACTTGGGATGGAGAGGAAGACTGAGCCTTGTGCCAACATTTTTAATGAATGTAGATGATTATTAATATTAGTTAATGAATAACAGTGGATGCAGCTTTGCCAAGTTAATTTTTCTTAGGTCATTAGTTGTTTCCTATGGAGATCAAACTATGGCCAGTTTATTTGGAAATAAACAGATATTAAGTTAGGAAAATGAAACCCATATAAGTACTGTTCATATCATTAATTTATTCTGCAAACATTTACTGAATCCTTTTTTTTTTTAAAGATTTTATTTATTTATTTGACAGAGAGAGATCAGATCACAAGTAGGCAGAGAGGCAGGCAGAGAGAGAGAAGGAAGCAGCCTCCCCGACGAGCAGAGAGCCCAATGCGGGCCTCGATCCCAGGACCCTGAGATCATGACCTGAGCCGAAGGCAGAGGCTTTAATCCACTGAGCCACCCAGGCACCCCTGAATCCTTTTTCTGAGCCTTGAAGTTCCTCATGGCCTAGGGGAGGAGATATACATTTAAATAGATAATTGACATTGCATGGTAAGTGTTACAGTATATGAGTAGTGGTCTTATGTGGGATGTATCCCAAAATTCACTGGAATGGGGAAGAAACTATCAAAACTATTTAAGTTTATGCATTTCAGGGTGCCTGGGTGGCTCAGTGGGTTAAAGCCTCTGCCTTCGGGTCAGGTCATGATCTCAGGGTCCTGGGATCCAGGCCTGCATTGGGCTCCCTGCTCGGCGGGGAGCCTGCTTCCTCCTCTCTCTCTGCCCGCCTCTCAGCCTACTTATGATCTCTCTCCCTCTGTGAAATAAATAAATAAAATCTTTAAAAAAAAAAAGTTTATCCATTTCAACATACGTACTTCATTTTGCGTGTGTGTGATTATATGTTATTTATTTTATTTATTTATTTTAATTCCAGTATCTTTATAATTTTTAATGCAACTTTTTAATGCAAAAGATTTCAGACAATGTAAAAAGTATACGTAACATGCAAACATCCATATACACAGCATGTAGTTAAGGAAATATTACAGATGCAATTGAAAGTTCCTGTGTATTCTTCCCTTATCCCATCCGTCTTTTTCTCCTTCTTCTCCACATTGAATTTGGGGTTTATTGTTCACATGATTTTTTTTGTTGCATGTCTTAAGCCTCATAAAATTGTGTCATACTCTTCTTACTTTCTACAATTTGCTTTTTTCCCACTCATCATTGATTTTAAGAGTTTTCAACATTGATCAATTTTAGTTCAAGTTTATTCCTTTTTCCTGATGTATAATTTTCCACTGAGGACTATTCTTTTTTAATTTCCTTGATGGTGAATGTTTAAATTGCTCTAATTTTTTACATAATAAAGTGCTATTATAAATATTCCTGTACATATCTCTTTTGAGCTCAGTTATCAATTGCTGCATAACAAATCACCCCAAAACTTAGCAGTTTAAAACAGCAAATATTTATTATCTCGTAGTTTCTCTGGGTTAAGCATCTACGCGCAACTTAACTGGGTGCCTCAGTGTTAGAGTGTGTCACGATATTACAGTTGGGTGGCAGTGGGCCCGCAGTCATCTTGAAGCCCACCTGGGGGAGGATTCGCTTCTCTGCTCACTCATATGGCTGTTGGCAGGCCTCAGGTCCTCACTGGCTGTTGGCCAGAGACATCAGTTCCTCCCTACATAGCATCTCCACAGGGCAGCTCACAATATGGCAGCTGGCTTCCCGCAGAGTGAATGAGCAAGTGATTGAGAGAGGGAACCCATGGTGGAAGCCACAGTGTATTTGTAATCTAATCTTGGAATCTCATCACTTCTACCATATTCTGCTCAGTAGGAGTAAGTCCAGTCCACACTCAAGGGGAGGAAATTACATAAGGGTGTGAATAGCAGGAGGTAGAATCTTTGGAGGCCCTTCTTAGAGGCTGTCTACCACATTGGGTCATAGGACACACATCACCAGCTTTACTAGATGTTGGGAAAGCTCTTCCCAACTTAGGAAAGTCTAATGTATACTTTCCTAAACAATAAGACAAACTTTACTAACATTTAAAATAGGGATTGACATCTGTGCTTATGTGTTAGAAGATGGTTACTTAGAGTATTTTGGTACTGGGAAGGACCAGTGGCTGTTCCAGGTTTGTTTTTGTGTATTGCCTGTTTGTGTGCCTTTTTGGGAGTGTGTATATATTGTATTACCTAGATTTAACTAAATTAATGCTCATGAAATGGACAAGTTACCTAAGAAGCATCTGCAAAGAAAAACATGGATTTAAATCAGAGGAATAATACAAGTGTAAGTTAAAATGGTAGAACCGATACTTCCGCTTAGTCTAATCTCTTAGCTGTATAGGAGGGAAAAAAATATAATCTATAATGTTTGACAGAAAGTCAGCAAAAACATTAGAATCACAGTGATCATTTTTTTATAATTTAATTCTAATCTTTATAATTTTTATTTTTATGTTTTATAATTGACCACTGTTGTAACAATGAACCTCACTCTAATTGTATTTTTCCCAATTGTATATTATTTGTTAAAATATTAGCTAATAATAATAGCACATGAAGATTATACATGTAAATTAAATAAATATATGTATATTGGGGATACATGGTCAAATTTATAGTCTATCCTATTAGAATCATAGAAGTATGAAAGAATACTGTGGGAGTAAGGAGTAGAGAGTATCTGACAGCTTAAGGAAGTCAGGAAAGACTTCACAAAGGTTGTAGATTTTGAACTGGATCACAAAGGACAGATAGGAGTCTAAAGGGCAGAAAAAGGATAACATTTTTGGCAAAGGAAACAGCATTTACACCGGAATAGATCCTTCAGGGTGTGGCTTTTTTTTTTTTTTTTAAAGATTTATTTATTTATTTATTTATTTGACACAGAGATTGGGATTACAAGTAGGCAGAGAGGCAGGCAAAGAGAGAAGAGAGAGGAGGAAGCAGGCTCCCTGCCGAGCAGAGAGCCCGACGTGGGCCTCTATCCCAGGACCCTGGGATCATGACCTGAGCCAAAGGCAGAGGCTTTAACCCACTGAGCCACCCAGGCGCCCAGGGTGTGGCTTTTTGAAGAAAACTAACTTCCCTAGGTGGTTAGAAAGAGGACTGTGAGGGAGGAGAAGGAAGAGAGAACGGAGGGGTTAGAGGTGCCGGGGATGGCAGCTCCAGGTAGCTAGTGGAGAGAGTTAAGTACAACATTGACATGATCTGATAGAACTAAGGAGTCTTAGTTTTCTGAAAACTGGCTAGCTTGGCACTGCAGTACTATCCTTCAGGTCAAGACTTGAAAGACCAGCCTCACCTTTCAACTCCCAGTGATAGGGAGCAATGCTTTCCCATTGAGAACTTCAAACTTGTTTCTGTTTTTCATAAACAAAATTGAGAGTAGGTAAATTTTATTATTATTATTTAAGCAGCTTTATTGAGGTATAGTTAATTCACTTGAATAAGCTGTACCTATTTAAAAAAAATGTAGGGGTGCCTGGGTGGCTCAGTCAGTTAAGTGGCTGCCTTCAGCTCAGGTCATGATCCCAGTGTTTTGGGATCGAGTGCTGTGTCGGGGTCCCTGAGCAGGGAGCCTCTTCTCTCTCTGCTCCTCTCCTCTGCTCATGCTCGCTTGCTCTCTCAAAAATAAATAAAACTTAAAAAAAAATACATATAAATGGGATGCCTGGGTGACTCAGTTGGTTAAGCAGCTGCCTTCGGCTCAGGTCATGATCCCAGGGTCCCGGGATCAAGTCCCGCATTGGGCTCCTTGCTCAGCAGGGAGCCTGCTTCTCCCTCTGCCTCTGCCTGCCACTCTGCCTGCTTGTGCTCTCTCTCTGACAAATAAATAAATAAAATCTTAAAAAAATACATATAAATGCCTGAACTTAAGAAATTGTAACTTTTAACAAATATAGACACACATATATATTATTTACCTGTGACTCCATCCTGGCAATCAAGATAATGAAAACATTCATCATCCCAAATGTTTCTTTGTGCATTTTGGATGAGTTTTTAAAAATTTAACACAATATGTTAAAATCAGTATATATAAAATACAACAACTTTTTTGGGGCATTTATCACGTTTTAAAATGCTTTCTATTACGAAGATTTAAAAATATAATACACAGCTAGAGAGAAGAGTATAACAAACTTCCATGTACCCTGTCACTCAATTTCAATGTGTAATAAGCATTTTTAATCTTATTATCGTAATGCTTATAATTTCTGCTTTTTTACAAACATAGCGCTTTCTTGCAAAAGCCTGATTATAAGAATTCTTCATTTTAAAAATAAAGAAATGAAAACCTGGAGAAATTGAGTTACTAAAAATTTTTTTAAATTATTGAAATGTGGAAGTTGATGGGGGAAGAAAAACTGCTATGTTTGCTAGACCCTTACTACTTGAAAGTGTTCTAGCCTGGCAGTATGGCCATCACCTGGGAGCTTATTAGAATTGTACAATCTTATGCCCCACTCCAGACCTACTGAATCAGAAATTGTATTTTAATAAGATTTCCAGGTGATCATACACACATTAAAGTTTGAGAAACACAATAGTAGGGCAAATTGCCTCTTTGGGAAGCAATAAAACATTAGAATTAAAAACCTTTCTAAAATCAAGGTTGGTGAAAGGGAAAAAAATGGAATCCTTGCTTTAGTTACTGCTTAGTTTATGTTATGAATGATGCCCTATCTAGTACTATGAAAAGTTAATCTTTTAGCTTTTTTCTGTCACCATTTTCAATTTATAACAAATATGCTGAGGATAAAATAAGTCCCCTAGACTATTATTATTATCTATTTATGCCTTTTGCCAGGATCGTGTTTGGTTTGTGAAGAGAAGTAGAACGTCACAGCATTTTTCTTTTTTTTACAGCCCCTTATGTTGATAAAACAAAGCAAAGCCCAGAATCTCTTTTATCCCCTGCTTCATTCCAAAGATCACGAAGTTGGGCAACCAGAAGGCAGAATTAAACACTGTTCATTGTGTATACCAAGGGAGGACCTCATGTTGTGTTCAATCTAGCTGGCTAGGAAACCCTTCCATTAGCTTTTTCCTAATGTTTGCACTGAATGAGCCATTACATTTTGAAGGCAACACTGACGAATTCAGTATTGATGCATTCACTTACCAACTTTTCTGCCTCTGGCAGAACAGTCTCTTTCTAATGGTAGTGTACAAACAGCAGTCACTGGCTTCATCCTCACTCTAAAGGAAGCCTTGTAATGTTGCTTCTATTGCTATATCCTTTATATGTACGGCCCCATTATAATTCCGTTCTTTGTGCCCATGCTCCAGAAGCGTTTTCTAGATAATTGTTACTCGTTAATGGAAACCCTTTTGGTATGGTCCCAGGTAAAAATTTGTGCAGGATTTAAATATGTTCTGAGGTGTACTGTGTTATAGTAAGATATTAATGTCTTAACAAAGAGGAAATATTAATGCTGTTCTTTTGATTTGTGATGTTTTCACATATAGCATCTAGCCATATCTACATACCTTTCTAGAGAATCACTTGGCAGCTGAAAAAATATTTAGATTCAGAATTTAGTAAAAGAGGTTTTGCCAGTCCCTTTTACTGCTATTGCATTTTTTCTGATGAAAGCATATGTTCTACGTTAACCAATAAAATAAATGCTTCCAGTTTTACTAAATCCATGGGTCCTTAGAACCTGGTATGTACTCTGTCAAACAATCATATACAGCATATAAACTGCAGTGATTCCAATGGTGCCTTATTGGATCTAAAGAAACCAATATATCTGATCCCATAGTATATTAATGGAGGGCTTTACCCAGGGAGATTATTCCACTGAAATTGACACCGTGAGACTGTGGACCATTAATAACAATACAAGTTCCATTTTAATGCTAATGGAAAATCTAAAAATAAATTTTTAAAAATGTAAAATAAATCTTTAATATATAAAGTCTCAAAGCAATTTAAAAAAATGATTTGCTGAAGTGCTGTCACTTTTAGGCATTGTATTTGAACTTATGATATGAAAGATAAAAACATGGTGGTTGTACATATAGTTAACAGTTGTTGAAAATTTACATCTTCACTATTCTGAACCTTTTTCAATATGATAGACTAAGAGTCCTCTTGCATATTCTTGATTGTCTTTACTTAATTTCAGCCTTGACTCTTAAGCTATAAAGTCTAGCTTGTAGTTTGGTAATGTTCTACATGTCTGTTTTCTGTTGTTTGTGATTATACAATTAGTAATATATAGTGAAAATGTGGCTAGTATGGGAGTAGTTCAAATTAAAATTAGAAACTGGACTTGTCATTTATTCAATTCACTGCCGAGGGTTAAAGTCCAGAGCCATGGATAGTGGATCCTCACCTTTCTCTCCTGGTATTTTAGCTTTACTGATGATTTGAAACCATAGCAGTTAATATGCTTTAGCCTTTGCTTTTACAGATGAGAAATGGATCTTATACTTATATCACCAGGTTTCAAAACTATTTACACTAAGTGGGATGGTTTACTACCTCAGGGGTAGTGCATTAAGCCTATTGCTCTTGAGAATCCATTTTCATCTCTTCTCACCAATTGATGGGACAGATATGACAAGCCTTTAAAGTAGAGTGGAAATTTTCTGTGGGGCGGGCTGTTGTATTAAATTGTTCCTTACCACCACCATGGATGTTGTAAAGACCTGTGAGTGGGTAGCCTATGGCTAAGAAAAGAGATATATTGTCTGCAGTAGGGAGGCTGTAAGGTCTAATATATAGGGAATAGTTTTCTTCCTATCTGCTCACTATTTCCTTCTCCTTCTTTAAATCATAACTCAAGTCCATTCACTCCAAAGAGGTTTTCTTGATTAACCAACACCAGAAAGTATTAGGTTCTTAATTGTGTGTAATACTATGAGAGCCTGTGTTTGGAGAGAAACTGTATAGTTAGTAGACATGTAATTCCTAATTTGTACCAATGTATTCTTTTATGTCGGTTTACTATATTTAAAAGTTCAGGTTTCGTGTGTTTATGTTATATTTGCAAGGAACACGGATTGCCTAATTAATATGGTAACTACCCCCCAATAATTCTTACTTGAGAACACAATGTTGCCATTACGCCAACGACCATTTGTTTGTCCTTTTTTGTTCATTTTCTTAATCAATAGAATTATAACCTAGTGACTAAGAAAAATGTCTTAAGATGTTAATGTATAATGTCAAAAGAAAAGACACATAAAATGAGCTTTGAAATTAATCACTACATTAGAAAGCCTTGGTTCTGTTTTGAGGACATCCTTAGAATAAAAACAGAGTTTCGAAATGTGGCAGAAGTTTCCAGTAACATTTAAATTACTAATCAATAAATTTTTTAATGAGGGCTTCTTCAACCTGCTGGAATTAGTTATATGCTCTAAATAACACAATAAAGAGACAAGAATTCTTTCTGCCTTAATCTTTCTCTTATTGAACATACTTTAGTTTTCAGAATGTCCTCCTCAATTAGAATTTTTTAACAGTTCATGGATTTGGTCTCTGAGTTACTTTACCTCTACTGAAGGTGAGTTATTTAATTCTTAGAAAATCAGATCAACACACTTAACCATGTTTGTAAAGATCAGGAATTCTTAAGGAGAATTTAATAAACTTTCCTTTCCAGCTGTAGTTATGATCACAAGCAAAACATTAACATAACAGCAACAATTTTTTTCTCAAATCGAGAAATACTCCTCTAGAATATGCATCCAGGCATGAGGTGACTTTTATTTATCACAGACTGAGAGAAAGAGCAACTGATTTTACTTTTGTTGCCACTACTGCTGATTCACAGATTTCTATGTGACTTTTCACAATATATTTCTGGGGAACAAAGTTCATTGTACTCTAAATGCAAACATATGTTTCTGTATATTAAGCAAGCATTTTAATACATTATTATTACTTGAGCTAATAACAAATAGTCATCTGTCAGTGAACTAAAAAGGTACAAAGTTCACAGTAATTCTGAGATAGCTTAGTAATTACCCAGACAGCTTGTTAGAAAAGCTGTTTAAATCTAGGATTATGAAATACACTGATGGCTATTTTACTCCCATGGAGTTTCAAAAGATTGTTAGTACATTTGTCTATAATTATACACAAGTTCTCAGAGTCTTCATTAATAAAATTTATATTCTAAACCAACATTGATATTCCTTATAAATTTTACTTACTTCTTGCTAAACCCATACTTTTCTGTCTTTTACTCCTCTTATTCCGCCCCCCCCCATTTCTTTGGGGGAAAAAAATCACAAAACAGTATGGTAATCATTAATATTTGATTTGTTTTTCAACAAATATTTGCTAAATAAATTTCTTTGGGTCCTGGAAACTACTTGAGGGAAGAGGATAAAAAGGTGGAAGAGAAAAGAAATTAAAGCCACAAAAACAGAAACTTTAATATGTTTGTTTCATTTTCTAATTATTGTTCCTCTATATCATGCCTTTATGTGTTCCTGCCAACACATATACATGAATTTACCACAGCAGCTGTGGTAGTTAATGGACTCTTAAAAGTCATGTTTGGATATAACTAAACAAATATGTATTCGTTCCCTTCTAATGAAATTACCCTTAACTGCCATCTTAAAAAGAAAGCCAGCTCCCAATTTGTTTAACTAGATTATTTTAAATAACATATACATATATATATTGCTTTAGTGTTAACTTTTTAAAAAGATTATTAAAACAAACTTTACTCTTCTAAGGTCTTATTTCCATTTATAAAAATACTTAATTCAGTATATTTACCTTTAGCTTTTTTATTTCCTAAGGTATTTGCAGTTGTTGATCTGTTGTTTAGTAATCTGAAAATTCCTGCACATTGCCATTCTGATACTAAATCACTATTCAGCCCCAACTTAAGTATTTCAGTTATTTCTTTGTTTTCATTTTAAGGTGATACATTTTAGATCATGAGGCAAAATTTAGATGACTCAAAGTGACATTAATTAAAGAAGCAAAAGAGTCTTTTCTGCTTTAGTAAGGGTTTCTCTACACTTAAATGTGAGTTGTTTCCCCTCTATAATAATTGTCTCACTACCTACAATCTGTGTTCCTTACTGACTCATACTTTAGCATTATAGTGTAGGCAACATTTTCTTTTCCTGGTCATGGATATAATTAGATGAAGACATGTAGAGTAGACTGAGTATTAGCAGATAATTCCTAATATTGAAAGGCATATGTAATCAAGTTTATAGAATGGGATAAAAATGCCACGAGCTAGAATTTAGTGGTAATTTTCTATGTGTTTATAACATCTTTGACCCACAGAACTGAGTTTTCACATCCTTTTAAATCAGAGAGAACTGTACTCATTAAATTTAATTCTAATTTTTGTCACTTTATTTTCTAGGATGTATCCATTTAGTATATTTTTTTCTATTCCTTCTTGGGAGGTAAATCTTCACAAATCAAGTAACTCCATTGTTTCAGTCACATTTATTATTGTTGTCATTAACTCCAGTTATTATTATGATAGCAATAACAGTTATAGTGTTAAATGCTACAAGATATTTGAGGTTAAAGCTTCAATAATAGACCACCAGATCTTAACAACATAGTATTTGGTTTCTGTTTTAACTATGGACTCAGTGATGCTTACTGATTGAGCTATTCCACTTCAAAGAAACATCACAGAAATTTATACTGAAAAGATAAATAAGGGTGTGATGCCAGTAAAAGAGCTTACATGTGTAGATAATGAGAAGAAGCCAAATTAGGCTGGTTACAGATTCCTGTCTCAAATGCCTCACAGAATGAAGTAGGGTATAAATAGTTATTTAGGCAAGTACTTTGGTGGTATATATATTCCACTAAGAAACTCTTGGGAAGTCTTCTCTTGTAATGTCAATCCAGAAAGCACTTCCATGTATTAGACTTATAACGCTAAACTCTGTGTCTTATAGTAAGTTATTATGCCAATAAAAAGTGTTTGTATTATTATACCTACTCAGTACCTTACTACATGGAAAACCCTAGAAATTAACATATCTGTTATTTCTAAACACAAATCTGTTAACCAGCATCATCCCAACACCTTAGTGTAACAAACTGGTCGGAATGGCTACTGCTAGTGGAGAAAATGGTTCTCTTGAGGGAAATGTTTTTCCTGGTTTCATGGGGTGTTTACTAACAGTAATCGTTTCAACATGTATGTTGTATCCTTTCTTTCATTTAAAGGTTTTAGCAGGAACACTAATCTGAGCACTAAGAATTAATTTAGGCTTTCAATGAATATTTGTTGAATTGAATTTACACAGCTCCTTCTATTTCCTTATGAGCTAGATAAAATGTATTTTGTATATATTAATATTAGATTAATATGAACAATAAAATACCTTGAATGTGCTTTTGATTTTAAAGTACCTTTCTGTTTGCATCCAGCCAATATTTTTTCTGGGCTTTGGGCTGCTGAATTAGGCTGCTGTGTCTTCAGTCAGCAAAATTCCATTGGTGTATCTGTCTATATGAGATACAACACTTTATTCTAGCAGAGGAAAAATGTTCAAGTCATTCTCCTATTTTTCTTTTCTACAACTTGCTTCTTTTATTTTATGCAGCTTTGCGAATTATGGAGTAAAAGGATTTCTTTTGAAAATTAGTGTATGATTTCAGTGTTTTGATATATTTCTTTACCGTATTTCTCTACTATTGACAAAAACACCATAAAAATTATAAACATGTGAGAAAATGCTTTTCCTGAAAAAGGTTTGTTACAGAAATCTCTCTGCTTCCTCTCATAATAAAATTAGTGATATATGTTATTGTGTAGTATGTTTTCTCACATTCTTTCTCTGTGTTTGGAACTGGTAAATTCTCCAGCGTTTCCCCTCATAGCTAGCTTGTGCTCTTTGAAACCACCTTTTTTTTCTGTACTCACATACCCTCACGTTTTGTTTTGGAATTTTTCTCTTCTTGGCTTCCCACTTACCATTTGTATATCTATACATATGTGTAACATGTACATAGGGATATTCAGAATATTTTTTCTGAAATGTATGTACGTTATGGACACGATGCACTGTTAACCCTAAAAACTTCAGTGAATATTTTGTAAAGACAAAGATACTCTCTTTTATAACCATAATGTGGTTATCAAAATCAGGAAATTAACAATGATATAATATTTTTATGTATCTATAGACCTTCAAATTTCATCAGTTTTCTCATTAACATGTTTTATAGCAAAAGGAAAAAAACTACTGTCCAGGTTTCAAAGTAAGAACATGAATTATATTTTGTGTCTCTTTCATCTCCTTTAATCTGGAACAATGCCCTAATCTTTGTTTTTCGTGACATTGACATTTTTTAAGAATATAGGCCATTTATTTTGGAGGATATTCTTTCAGTTCAGGATTTTTTGATGTTTCCTTATAAATAGATTATTATACATTTTTGGCAGGAACATCACAGGGGTGATGTTTTGTCTTCAGTGATTAGATCAAGAGACACATAGATCTCTTTGTCACATTATTAGTGATAATAACTTTGATCATTACCTTTAGACTTTTATTTATTTAATCTTTACAGGTTTATTGAAGTATAATTGACATAAAATAAACTCCACACATTTACATGCAGATTTTAATGTAACTGATGAGTAAAGTTAATGACCTTACAAATTCTGGTTGAATTACAGGAACTTTATGAAATGTCAGGGCCGTGTGCTAGCCTGGTTTGTCAGCAAAGTCAGTATAGGTTTTACATGTTATAAAGGGATAAAAAACATGTGAAAGAAGAACAGATTGACTTTGGGTCTTTATCTAGACTGAGTATTGGACATCTTGTTGTGACCAATGGCCTTTAAAATGTTGCTTCCTCATCTCCTGCTGCATTTGCTATCACGAGTTATATTAGTAGTCCACTCTCAGATCAGTCTTAAGGATTAAAAAAAGCTTATAGGTGGTAAAGACTGAATTGCTCTTAGACTGTATATTAGTAATCAATTTAAAAATTAAGTTATAATTTATAAATACAGATTTCATTCAATATTGATTCCTTGGTCTGTATATTTCTTAACTGATTGAACCACCCAGGTGTTCTTGTATATTTCTTGTAAGAGTTAATAAAAATCAGAATTTCAGACTCGGAAGAGATCTTAACCATCACAATCTAGAGCTTTCCAAGCAGTATGAGATAATGAGCCTCTTAGTCTCTGAGCAGCTGAGCTGGCCCTGGGATACCTAGAGCCTTGTGTTGGTTGCTTATGTCTGCAAGCAGTCTTTTTTATTCTAGTGTGCTATATAAATGTTACCATTTTCTTTTTTTTTAAAGGTTTTTAATTAATTTATTTGACAGAGAGAGAGACAGCCTGAGAGGGAACACAAGCATGGGGGGAGTGGGAGAGGGAAAAGCAGGCTTCCTGCTGAGCAGGGAACCTGACGTGGGGCTCGATCCCAGGACTCTGGGATCATGACCTGAGCCGAAGGCAGACGCTTAACAGCTGAGCCACCCAGGTGCCCAAATGTTACCATTTTCTATAGACACCATGACATAAAGGGATAAGGAGACACTGACTTTGTCCAATAGCTCATTTAATCTTTAACTCTTCTCTCTTGTATCTCTGCTAAATGATCATTGATCCTAGCCATTTATTCAACAAATACTTCATACCAGTTTGTGTGCCAGGCATTGTGCTAGATGTGAGGAATATAACAATAAATAAGATAAGGAGCANAATGATCATTGATCCTAGCCATTTATTCAACAAATACTTCATACCAGTTTGTGTGCCAGGCACTGTGCTAGATGTGAGGAAGATAACAATAAATAAGATAAGGAGCACCTGGGTGGCTCAGTCATTAAGCATCTGCCTTTGGCTCAGGTCATGACCCCAGGGTCCTGGGATCAAGCCCCCCATTGGGCTCCCTGCTCAGCGGGAAGCCTGCTTCTCCAACTCTCCCACTCCCCCCCCACTTGTATTCCCTCTCACACTGTGTCTGTCTCTGTCAAATAAATAAATAAATCTTAAAAAAAAAAGACAGATAAGCTGCTACATACTGAACTTTTACATTTTGTTGGGAAAATAGACAAATCAAGTAAATGAATAACTGAACATGGTAATTTAAAAGTGAATAAAGTGCTGTAGATGAAATGAACAGAGGGATGAAAGATATTAGAGAACATCAGATGGATTGTTTAAAGAAGATATTTTTGAAGAAATATCATTCAACTGAGACTGGTAAGGTTAGAATAAGCAGGCTTCAAAAGATCTGGAAGAAGAGTATTCTAAGAAGAGGGACTAACAGGTGCATAGGCCTGAGTGTAGGAAAGGACTCACTGTATTTGAGGGACAGATGGGTGCATGGGTGGCTGGAGCATAGTGTTTGAAGAAGGGAGAATGGCATAGGATGAGGCTGGGGATATGAGAAGGAGCCAGCTCACACAGTGTCTTCTGGGCATAGCGAGGAATTTGGATTTTATTCTAAAGAGCAGTGGGAAGCCTGTGGAGGTTTGAAGGCATATCCTTTGTTAAGATTCTTAACCTCTCTAGGGATGCCTGGGTCAGTTGGTTAAGCAGCTGCCTTCGGGTCAGGTCATGATCCCAGGGTCCTGGGATCAAGTCCTGCATTGGGCTCCTTGCTCAGCGGGGAGCCTGCTTCTCCCTCTGCCTCTGCCTGCCACTCTGCCTGCTTTTGCTCTCTTTCTCTCTCTGACAAATAAATAAATAAATAAAATCTTAAAAAAAAATTCTTAACGTCTCTGAACCCGGGTTCCTAATCTAAAAGGAATACTCGCATGTTATCTCCCTCATAAGGCTGTTGTGAGGCCCACATGAGCGAACTTCTGTATCAGTGCCCGGTTAGCCCTTAATACTCTGTTATTATTAGAAACATGTTTTCTATTCTAGAGTAGTAACAGTTCAGTAGTCTACTCTCATTATTAAATATTCTTCAGGACTGTAGTTCTGTGCTTTACCAGTCAAGTTTTTTATTATTAATTTGATTTCCTAAGTACCTCCACACTAGGAGTTGAATGAAGTTCTCTGAGTAAGATATATAAGTATTTATGTTAACAAAGAGAGACATCTCTTTTTTTAAATAAATCAATATATTTCTATTCTGGTTTATATATCAGTGGTTTATGAATTGAGTTATTAAATCTCATCTCTGGGTATATGGAATAAAGTCCACTTATAGATCAAATGTAGATAGAATTTACATAGAAAATCTATTTTTTGAACCTTGAAGATAAAGTAGGTGATTCTGGGTGATGGTGAATCACTAAATAACTAAAGTATTTATTTTCAAACCCTTTGTTGTTAGTTTACAATTTTAGCATTTTTCTAGTGGAAAAATATGGTATGTAGTATGAATAATGTGGAACTGACAGTAACATTGTTGCTTAACAGAATTCTAAGTAGTACCCTTAATTTTCTTTTCTATGACTTTAGAGTCTAATTTTGTTAATCACACTAGGTAAAGTCACCTCAAACACTGACTTAGCCAATCCTAAACCATTAGTCCTAAGGGAAATAAAGAACTAGGTTCTTGTAAGTGTCCGATGTTAACATTTTTGAATTGATCAGTGTATAACCTTGTTTTAAATGTGTTTCTGTTTAAAAAGACCCTTATTAAATATATATTGTCGATTAATTAACATTGAACTCATGGCCAACAGCACTACAGCTCATACCTGAATAAACTTTTCTAACATACTTATTTTCTCTGTAAGGCACATCCCATTCTTCTTGCATTTAAGAATACTAGGCAGCACTTTAACACTATGCTTGGAAGGCCATTTTATATAGCAAAATCCCCAACAAAGAACATAAAAGTGTGAAAAACATGGCACTAAATATACTGAAGAAAGAATACTTGTTTATAGTGTGAAAACAAACAAGAAGGAAGAGCCTTGCCCTGTTCAACCTCAGCTGGGAGCATGCACATCTGGTAACTCAAATTTTTCTCTACTCTGCGCAAGTACATATCTGCATGACCACTAAAGTACCTGAGTATTGATTTTGGGATTACAAATAAATTTTAGTGAGAAGGTGAATTCACAAATGCAGATTCACTGTAATCGTTTAATTTTGGGCAACAGTTTTCTAAAAATTTATTTTTAGGGTGCCTGGGTGGCTCAGTGGCATGATCCCAGGGTCCTGCGATTGAGCCCCACATCGGGCTCTCTGCTCAGCAGAGAGCCTGCTTTCCCCTCTCTCTCTGCCTACTTGTGATCTCTCTCTGTCAAATAAATAAAAATCTTTAAAAAAATAAAAAAAATTATTTTTACAGGGGAGATATAAAATAGATCAATATTTGTTTATTCTTAAACTACTTTCTATCTTGGTACTGATTTTTGGGGGCCAAATAATTCTGTGGTTATAGCCATTTTCAATGTAGTCATTTGGTTCTTTTTGTGACTCTATTGCAACTATACTTCTGAGTATAGTCTAGGTTCTTTATATTCCTGAAGACAATTCTATCTCAGTATGAAAAAACCCAACCAAACAAGGACAAGTAAACTTTAGAACTTATGAGAATAGAATATCTGTGACCTCAGAGTATGGAAAGATTGCTTAGAACACAAAAATTACAAATCATAAATGAAACAAGTGATAAGTTATGTTATCAAGTTACATTTAGTTACATTAAAATGAATTTTGGTCCTCAGTATAAACCATGAAGAAAATGAAAGTATAAACCAAAGAGTGGGAAAAGATACCGCAATGTAAATCACTGATAAGTTATTATTATTAGGATATATAAGGAATTGCTATATATTATTTAGCAAAAGACAATTTAATATGGGTCACCTAGGTGGCTCAGTTGGTTAAACATCTGCCTTTGGCTCAGGTTATGATCCCAGGGTCCTGGGATTGACTCCTGCATCGGGCTCCTTGCTCAGTGGGGAGTCTGCTTCTCCCTCTGCCTGCTGCTTCTCCTCCTTGTGCTCTCTCTCTCTCTCTCTGACAAATAAATAAAAGAAAAGAAAAAGAAAAAAGAGTGTAATAGAGAAGTGGACAACAAACTTGGTTGCTTTATGAAAGAATCATAGAGAATATGATCAGTTCTGCTATAATGCTAGTTTTCGAAAATGTGGAAGTATTCCAGTGTGATTCATGTATTAGGGAATAATTTGGGCATGATGCAGATTTTACATTTGCTTATGTGTGATTTTGTCCTTGAGAAACACTGAATGAATGCAAAAACTGCACCCATCTGAGATGAGCTGCATAGGATATGCAAAATACACATACCTCAGACATCTTTCAGCTACCTCAATTCAGTGAGTGTGGTATGAGCCACCCCCAACCCATTCACATCTTGTATTAGAATTTTCTGATTTCAGATAACCGTCCTTCCACCACATTACACAGCTCACAAGTTGCAAACGTTGCAACATCTACCTGTTTAAGCAAACTTCAGGTCTGTTTCAAAGTGATACGCTCTGTTTATTGTATTACATATCTATTTCTTAATCATTTAACATGTATAAAACTGGGCTATCTTTATTAGACTCCTACTTTTTTATTAATATGTATCACTGACCCCGTTTTCCCCCCATAAGCTCTGTGGTGTTTATGGCACCATTTTTTTGTATAGCTCAGTGATCTTAGGGGTGCATATGTTGCACTATAGCAGAACTGATGGGATATCCAGTGTGATTTCTTTTATGTTCAAAGACATGTAGAACTGAACTTGTATATGAATGTGGTGAAACTTTAAAGGGGATGAAGGGAAGGGTACAAGGATAGGGTTGGGGAGTGGTGCACAGAGTTCTTTCAAAGATTATGTTAGGGGTGCTTGGGTGGCTTAGTCAGTTAAGTGTCTGCCTTCAGCTTAGGTCATGATCCTGGAGTCCTGGGATCGAGCCCTGCATTAGACTTCCTGCTCAGTGAAGAGTCTGCTTCTCCATTTCCCTCTGCCCCTCACTCTGCTTGTGCTCTCTCTCTCTCAAATAAATAAATAAAATCTTTAAAAAAAGATTGTTAGAATGTTTCTTCAATTGGATAATAGGTACAATGGATGATGGTTGCTTATTATTTTTATGCCATACATATACTTCACTGAAATTTAATTCACATACCATGCAATTCACACATTTAAAGTATACAATTCATTGGTTTCCAATATATCCTGAGAGTTGTACAACCATCACCACAATTCTAGAGCACCTTTATCACCCCCAAAAGAAACCTACTTATTAGTAGTTACTCTTCATTTCCCCCCACAGCCTCAACCCTAAGCAGCCACTAATATCCTTTCCATTTCTTCGAATTTGCTTATTCTGCATATTACACATAAATGGAATCATACAACATGCAGTCTTCTGTAACTGGCTTCTTTCATTTAGCAGAATGTTTTGAAGATTCATTCTTGTTGTCATGTGTATCGGTGCTTTATTTCTTTCTATGGCTGAATAATATTCCATTGTATGGATAGAGCATATTTTACCTATCTACTTACTCATCACTTGATGGACATTTAGGTTGTTTCCTCTTTTTGGCTATTATACTGCTGCTATGAATATTTGTATATAAGATTTCATATGGACATAATGTTTTTATTTCTCTTGAGTATATACCTATGAGTAGAATTGATGAGTAACTTTATGTTTAACCTTTTGAGGACTGCCAGAGTGTTTTGCACAGCACCATTCTACATTCCTACTAGCAGTATACCATATGTATACTTTGTATGTGTATGTTATGTGTTTTTTTTTAAATATCTACTCAATACATTTTAATACATTTCAAAAAAGACAATAGGGACAGTTGAAGTGACTTGCTGTCTTTTTGTCTTTAAGTACAGAAACAGATATTGGGATGAGAGACTCTCCGAAGGTAGGGATTCTATCAGATGATAAAATTTAGTTTAACATTTGGAGTTCTAGATCACTGGATGTCTGTAGAACCCTGCATTAATTTGTGGAGTAAGAGAACTTTGTCTTCAGCAGACTTCCCATAATTTCTTCTAAACCTCTCCTCACTTATTTTCTCTCCATCTAGGTGTGCTTCCTGATTGTGTACCATCCCTTTGAAGGCCTAGTTTTACAGAATCCCAAATGACTCCCCCCTTCCCTTTGCTTTTATAAAACTTTTCATTTTCTGTTTGTCTCTCAGAGGCAAGTATTCTATACTAACTTACTATTTTTTCAAGATTCTATTTATTTGTCAGAGAGAAAGAGAGAGAGAACAAGCAGGGGAAGCAGCAGGCAGAGGGAGAAGCAGGCTTCCCACGAAGCAGAGCCCAATGCAGGTCTCGATCCCAGGACCCTGGGATCATGACCTGAGCCGAAGGCAGAAGCTTAACCGACTGAGCCACCCAGGCATCCCTATACTAACTTACTATTGACTGATGTTAGGTTAATGTTTTATAATTTTCAAAGGATTTCTAATTTAAAAGATAATTTTGTTCAAAAGAATATACTTTATGATGTAATGTTAAGCTTCCAGAGAAGGAGTGAGTAGATGCATGTGTTTCGTGTGTGTTTGTATGTATGTGGGGATAAACAGTTCTTTATAGTACCCAGTAAACCATGCATGTAATTCTCTGTTCCTGATGAAGTCTTTTCATACAGCTGCATTCTGACTATGCCTGACCCTACTTCCAAGTGCCTTTTGTGTTAAGTAGGCCTCTTTGGCCAGTTTTCAGTGATCTCATACTATAGTGGACTGTTGGATATTTTTATTATTTATTTATTTATTTATTTATTATTTTTAAAAAAGATTTTATTTATTGATTTGACAGAGAGAGGCACAGTGAGAGAGGAAACACAAGTAGGGGGAGTGGGAGAGGAAGAAGCAGGCTTCCCGCTGAGCAGGGAGCCCTATGTGGGGCTCTATCCTAGGACCCTGGGATCATGACCAGAGCTGAAGTCAGCCGCTTAACGACTGAGCCACCCAGGCGCCCCTGGATATTTTTATATATGTAGTTACTCAGCATCTTTTAAACATCTGTCCTCTATTGGGGAAAATGCTACTTTTAGTTCTGTGTCTCTGAGCCAGAAAACCATTTCCTCACTTTTTTTTTTAAGATTTTATTTATTTATTTGAGAGAGAGAGCATAAGAGGGGGGGGAGGGTCAGAGGGAGAAGCAGACTCCCCGCTGTTTAGGGAGCCCGATGCAGGACTCGATCCCAGTACCCTGGGGATCATGACCTGAGTCGAAGGCAGACACTTAACGACTGAGCCACCCAGGTGCCCTCATCATCTTTTTTGAAGCCAGGGCTCAGGCATCTGATCCAGACCCAGCCAACTAACTAGATGTAGTCATTTGAATTCAGAAGAGAAAAATGTGAAGAAGATGGCACAGTATGGACTCTGTTCCTAATAAAGGTGGCAAAGCTGGCATAGATTTTGGCTTTCATGGGTGGCAAATGGAGGGGCTCTTAGTCACTGCACCTTTACCTCTCAAGATATGAGGTGTGGTTTCAGTGCCTAGTGGCAGTTCTGTATGAGGATTTTGGGATTGTTGCAAGTTACGTAGTCATAGGCCCCCTGGAAAATTCTAAAAGCTCTGTAATATCTTTCAGAAATATCTCTTCTACTTAAACTAGCTAGAATTGTCTCTATCTCTTTCTTGATTTCTTAGACTCTTTCTTAACTGATGGTTAAATCCTTATTTGGATGATAAATATGAGGCCCAGATCTTCCTTGGCTGGAGATGGAAGGTTTGCCTAATGGCTTCTTAATTGGCCTTTAAGAAAATATCTATGTTTTATGAACTATTAAAAGCATACAGAAAGTTAGTGACTAGTAAACAACCATGTACCTACATCCAGCTCCGTCAAATATATCCATTTAGCTACATTTGCTTCAGATTTTTTAAAGAAGTAAAACAATACAGATATGGTCTACTTACTTGACTCTTTTCATTGACTAGGTTTGCTTTGTTGTTTTCCATCTACACACTTGAGTTTCACATTCTCTTTCTATTATTTTAGTGGGTATCAACAGGGTGTCTTACCACAGTGGGTATCTTACAAGCATCCAAAGTTATTTAGTCTCTTACCTTTCTGATCAATACAAGGACTCGAAGGCTTTCAGTTTTCCCTCTTGCCCATCTTACACATAGGTGTAGGTTGCATTTATTGAAAACCCCAACTACTGTTATTTAAGCAAATCAGGATTTCTTTTTGTTATATAACAAGAGGCTCAGACTAATATAATTTGGTCAGCAACTCATTAATGTTGGGACTATTGTCTCTGCAATTTTCATGGCTAGTGAGAGTCCTTAACAGGCTGTCTTCTGTGTCATTTTGACACATCTTCATTATTCCTTGAGCCATTCCTTACATTCTGGTCCATCAAGATGTTCCAAACTCATCTTATATTTTCCTTGCCCCAGCCTTGGAATCAGCCGTATTCTCTAAGTATCCCTGGTTCCTTTTAGTGGAGAATGGCATTTAGAAACCAATATTTAGGAGTACCTGGGTATCTCAGTTGTAAAGTGTCTGCCTTTGGCTCAGGTCATGATCCCAGGGTCCTGGGATTGAGCCCTGCATCGGGCTTCCTGCTTGGCGGGAAGCCACTTCTCCCTCTCCCACTCCCCCTACTTGTGTTCCCTCTCTCACTGTGTCTCTTGTCTGTCAAATAAATAAACAAAATCTTTAAAAAAAAAGAGAGAGAAACTAAGATTTATGTACAAGGTTTGTTCATTGCTATTGAATGTTGCTGTTTCTGAATCTCCTCAATGAAAAAAATCTAGAGAATACCCCCACACACACAACACATACATATACATACACACACAATCAGAACAAACTTAAATCAATATTGTATCTGTTTATCTAGAAAACCATGAATCCATTTCAACACCACAAAGTTCATTCTAATTTTCTCCTGTTTCATATTTGTAGCTCCCTTTTTTGCTAGTGCGAAACCTGGTTTCCATTAACTTAATATATTTATTAGATCAGTCCTCCCCAATTATAACTAACCTCCTGTCACTGCTTGCCTCTCCTCCCTAGTCTTATGTCCTCACCATCTTCTCATCCTTCTTAGGCTCTGGTATCATAGGATGGTTCAATCCTCCTCTCCCGCTTCCATTCCCCCCCAACCCACCGCAACCAGTGAATATTCTCTTCACCCTGAGCAGACTCCCCACAGCCCATAGTAGGCCACCATTAGTAAATTATACAGATACTCTCCAAAACTCCCTTTGGGAACTGCCAACCCTGCATTGAGTGTGTTTCCTTCTTTTTTTTTTTTTTAAAGATTTTATTTATTTATTTGACACAGAGAGAGAGAGATTACAAGTAGGCAGAGAGGCAGGCAGAGAGAGAGGAGAGAGGAGGAAGCAGGCTCCCCGCTGAGCAGAGAGCCCGATGTGGGCCTCGATCCCAGGACCCTGAGATCATGACCTGGGCCGAAGGCAGCGGCTTTAACCCACTGAGCCACCCAGGCGCCCGAGTGTGTTTCCTTCTTGACCTCCCTTCAGACATCTGCTTTGCTTAGCCCTACCTGAAACCTTTGTAAAATAAGTCCTTCCTTCCTCCATCTTCTCCTCCCTTCCTTCCCTCCTTCTGTTTCATAGACACAGGTCTTCCTATCTTCAAGGATATCACTGAGGATATTTTAGATTTTTTCCCGTTTTTTGTCTGCTGTGTGCATTGTCTCTTTTTCTTCTGAATTATATATACATTTTCTGTTTGTTTTGGTCTAGCTTTCATGTTAGAGACATTTCCTCAAATGTGTGGTGATTTTTATCTGCTTATTCATTTTACTCCTATGGCTTTATATAATATGCTGATGTTTCCCAAAATTATATTGCCACTTTGATCCTCTCTCCAGAATTATGGGCTCTTCCAGTTTCCTGCTCAGTATCTGCACTTGGATATCTAATAAGCATCTAAATGGGCATATCCAAAATGGGATTCTTGATTTTCTCTGTAAACTTTCCCTTGCTCATTTTAGTAAAGGCCACTCATCACTCATCTAGTAGCTTAGGCCGTAAGCCCTGGAGACCTGTGATTTTTCTTTTTCTCTTACAGCCAGTATTCACTCCATCAGCAAGATCACTTGTTTTTTAAAAATCCGAATCTGAAAGGTCAAGAAGCAAAGACATCCCAGTAGCAATGTGCACAACTAGTACTTAGGTCTTAGTCTCTAATACCATTCCTTACTAAGAACCAAGCACCTTGGAGAACTGGATGATTCTAGGGCTGGGGCAGGTAGGTATGAGACCGTCCTGTAGCATCTTTTTATGCCAACATGTGTGGAAGTGCTGAAAAAGATGACGGGGTCATGTTACAAGGACATAGGAGCCAGTCTGAAGAGTTTCCATTTGCCAAATCTGGGACAGTTTGAGCTCCAAAATAGTTAAATACAGAAATGAAATATAAACCATTGGAAAAAATAAGAATTCATCAATTCATAGTGATCAGGGACAGATAGATAAATAAATGGGTGAAGAGGGAGAGCTCTTAACAGTCAAATGCAGACACCAACTAGTAAGTGTGGAAAGACTGCTAGAGTTGGAAAATCATCTTTTCATAATGTTTATAGTTAAGACTGGATCAGGCAAGAATCATCAACAAATTTTAATATAGGGGAAAGTTTTGTTTAGGAGTACAATATTTGTGTGGGCTTAAATTGTCTCCCCAGAGATTGAGTGACAAGGG
Organism: Ailurus styani; assembly: GCA_002007465.1. Classification (NCBI taxonomy): domain Eukaryota; kingdom Metazoa; phylum Chordata; class Mammalia; order Carnivora; family Ailuridae; genus Ailurus; species Ailurus styani. Next base: position 4,900,316 of record LNAC01000009.1, on the reverse strand, counting down.
GAAAAAGTAACATTAGTAGCACAGCATAGAAATTAGACAATACCTTGACCAGGTGATCAGATTGACAGCATCAGTAAGGAAAAGATGGACATTCTGTGCCTCCAGATGTGATACCCTGAGAAGATTACAACATCACCCAGGCATCACTGAGAATACATAATCTAATCATGAGGGAATGTCAGACAAACCCTAAATGAGAAACATTCTAATTTTAAAATGGGGGGAGAGGACTTTATTCTTCAAAAATGTTGGTGTCATAGATGTTCTAGAAATGTTCCAGATTAAAGGAACCTAAAGAGATTGGCGGCTAAATGTAGGATCCAATCCTAGACTGAATCCTGAGATGGAGGGGATAAAATGCTAGGACGTTATTGGGTCAGCTGACAAAACTGGAGTACAAACAGTAAATTAGATAGAAGTATTGTATCATAGTAAGTTTACTGAATTTGATTACTGTAGTTATATAAGAGAATATTGCATTTTTAGGAAGTACTGAATGTTTAGGGGGAAAGAGTCATGATATATATAACCTACCCTCAAGTGGTTCAAAAAAGAAGTTTTGTGTGTGTGTGTGTGTGTGTGTATGTGTGTATGCATACACACTTGATAGGAGTAAAGTGTTGATAGTAGGTAAATAGCTGAATCTGATAATGGATGCATGAGTGCTCTTCGTACTGTTTTTATGTTTGCTACCTTTTTATAAGTTTGAAATTTTTAAAAGCAAAAACGAAAGCATAACCCACATCTTACTCCTTCTCACTTCTTCCTCCTTTTGTCAGGCCGCTCCAGTGGCCTTCCCGCCGATCTCTCTGCTTCCATCCCTGCTGCCCTACAGTCATTTCTTCACACAACTGGCAAAGCGATTTTTTTCAAAACATAAATCAGAGAATATCACTCTTCTTCTCACAACTTACCGTTTTATCTGAAATAAAAATTCAGTCCATAACTAGAGTCCTCAAGGCCTGTGTGCTGTGGCCCTACTTCGGCCTCTCTGATAATTATCCCCCATCACTCCGTGCCACTCATTTTGCTCCAGCTGAACTGGCCTCTTTGTGTTCCTCCAGTAGGCCAAATGTCTTCTTTCAGGGGTTTTGTACTTGCTCTGCTCTCTGCCTGGAACACTCTTTGCCCGCATAGCTGTGTGGTTCCCACCCTTCCTTCTGGCTCTTGCTGGATCTATCCTCATCAGAGATCCTCTCCCTGACCTTCTGGGTTAAAACAACATTCCTCCTCCCCCTACCCGTTACACTCTATCCTCCATCCCTGCTTTATTCCTACTTCTGTTATACATGCTGCCTTTGTTTATTGTCTATATTCTTTTTAGAATGTAAGCTCCTTGAGAGAGGAACTTTGTTTTGTTCATTACTGTATCCCCAGTGCTTAGAACAGTGCCTGACACATAGTAGGCTCTCAGTAAGTGCTTGAATGAAAAGTAAGCTTCCAGGCACTCAAAAGCTGATTGAAAATCGACAGTGTGTGGGTGGAGCTTCTTGGTTTTGGTAGTCTTCATTGTAGGGTGATGGGTTTAGTTCGTGGACATCCAGTTGTCAGATCTGTGTCTCTTAGTCGGGTCAGTTCCTCTGAGAGATTTGCATGAATTTCCTAGCTGGAAAGGAAGAGAAGAAAGTGGGGGCAGTCTGTAGGTCTGGCTCCTAATGTTCTGGGAACAAAATAGGACTCTTTCTTGTCTTTTCTCATGCTCTTCGTTCTTGGAGATTTGTGTGCTCACCCTCCCCTTTTATCGTCCTTGTGGTAGGATTTCAGTTAGGAGTGGAGGCAAACAAGTGTGTTCATTTCATCAATCCAACTGGTTCTTTCAGTAGAGGTCAGGCCTCTCATATCACAACTAAGAGGACTCCTGCTTGTTCCTGTGTGATATTAGGCAACTACAGTTGGTTGACTTGGGAACTGACATTAAGTCATGCCTGTCAATTGAAAGGAGAACTTTTCAAGTAAGAGTGTTTCAGCCACTAGCCACTTGAGTGTTTCAGCCACTAGCCACTTGTGGTGATTAAGGACTTAAAATGTGGCTTGTTTGAATTGAGGTGGGCTATGAGTGTAAAATACACACCAAGTTTCAAAGACTGAAAACAGTGTAAAATATCTCATGAATAGTTTTAAAATATTGACTGCATGCTGAACTGATAATATTTTGGATATATTGAATTTGTATGTTACTAAGATTCATTTTATCTCTTTCTTTTTGTTTTTTCAAACTTCACTGTTAGAAATTTTAAATGACCTGTATGGATTGCATTATAATTCTTTTGGACAGCACTGCTGTAGAGTCCAGCAGCTAAGGCAAACATACCTGTCAGTAGTGATCCTGGATCCTAGAAAGCCATGAAAGGATCAAAATTAGCAGATAGAATTTGTCCCCTAAGGATGGACACTTTCATGTTTGACCTTGCTGTTATTGTACTTCTGTGTACTTTTGAAAGAGCTATTGCCCTTGTTAGCTTTTAACTTTATATAGATTTGAACTTGCTAGTTTGGTCTGTCACCTTTTTTTGAATGCTAAATTGTTAGTAAAATTCTAGAACAGAACAGAATAGATCCACATTTTCTGAAACTGTACTGTTCTATTTAAGAGTAGTGCTGTAACCTAGATACACCTGGCTCCCAGGATTTTTAGTCCTATAGAGTAATTCCAGAGGGCACGAATAGCCTGAAAATGTTCTTCTTTCACAAATATAGGCACTTCTTCTAATTGCCTGAAAACAGCCTATAGAAAGATCTACCAGCTGAAACAGAAATGGAGACTACTTACTCCCTTTTGAGTGCCCAATGAATAATATTCATGATTATTGACTAGTAGTGGATCAATTTGGCCTTAAAGCCCAATTGATCACACTAGTATTCTTATAGCTATATTGGACTTTTACTTCTCCACAGAGGCACAGATTATTGTCTGTTTGGCATTCATTTTTAATTTTATGAAGAGTGTTTCAAATTAAAACCTCCTATCAGATCACTCTCCCTCCTCTGAGACATTAATGTGGTCCTTATATAATTAAGCCATCCACCGATTAACAACTTCCAGAATAGGAATTTGAGGTTGAAAACACTATTCCCAATTGCCATTCTTCAGCCTGAAGGGTTAGGGAATTACAGCCCTTTGTTTCTGACTCATCTTTTATCAGAATGCTGAAAGATAAAATCATTCATATTTCTCAGTTCCATTCGTTTTTCCTTACTTGTGTGCTTAGGAAGATAATTTTTCCTCAGGACCTGAAGAATTATGTCTTTTTTTTTTCTAAAGTTTGAAAGATATCAGAGTAGGTAGCCAGATTTTATGTCCCCCAGGCTAAGTTTCTGGGGGTTAGCAGATAATTTTTCAAAAGAATCTTTTTCAAATAGTTAGCAGATAATTTTAATATAAATGTATTTTCCTTACACAGTTGAAAAAGTTCTGTAGCCTCTTCTCTGTCCTTCCCATAGTCTTACTCTTTAGAGAGCATGTTTCATTTCATCTTTCTGTTTTTAATTTTTCTGCTAGTTGTCCATCCAAAATTTAAATTTTTATTTTTAAAGTAAGTATGTAGTTTTTTTCATGGTGAAATATTTGGTTTATTTATACTATCTCCTACCTCCTTCCCTCCTCTTAGTCTCCAGTTTTATAAGTTATAGTATTATTTTTAGTTCTGCTACAGGTTATTTTTCTACCACAAATAATCTGTTCTCTAACTTTGATTCCATCAACATCAGGTTGTATTTCTTGACTTTCATTATGTAAGATGAGGAAGTTAGTATCCCCGCCTCTGTTATACTTTTAATTTTAATTTTAATTTTTGGAAAACAGTTGTCTGGCTTTATCCCAGGGGCAAAAGATATTCTTTGCAATGGCTGATTATGTGTATGGAAAGTGGGGAGGGACCAAATGGCCCAGGTGTTACTCACACCTTCTTTTAATTTACTGCCCCATCTCCCACTGCTGCTCTCTGTCCAAGCTTTAGGCATCTCCCAGTCTTTACTGGGAAAACCAACTCCTACTTCCACTGCAACTCTTTCTCATTATTTAATTTGGGTTTTCTCTGCTATGGTGTATTTCTCAGTGTGGTCTCGTTTGCTATCTGTCTTCCAGAAATTTATCAAAATCTGGTCTTCTGCAGCCCCTCCTTCCTTCTCAGTGGATTTATACTTTGCTGTCCTATCAATGGGAATTTGGAAGGGAAGAGGGGAGATTGAAACACATGTGCTCAGTCGGCTATCTTGAGCCAGAGGATCTAAAAGTAATACGTGGCTTTTCAATTACCTTAAGTTGTTCTTGAATATTGTTGTGGTACTTTTATACTGTTCAAAGTGCTTTTATATAATCCATTTAGCCCTCATGACCACCTTTGATGTAGGTGGGACATGTATTATTCTTGTTTTACAAAATAGGGAACTAGGATTAGAGAGGCTAAGTAAGGGATTTACCGAAGGTCACTTGCCTAAGTAAGTTGCAAAACTGGAATAAAGATTAGAGCCCAGATCTTCCCACTCATGGTCCAGTTAGCTCTATTTTTATTATATTAGTTTTGACTGGGTGGAGGGTTATCTGTGTCCTCAAGTTTTCAATCTTTCCTCCATCTCTTCCCTCTTCTTCCCTCCATGGTCTTTGTGCCTTATCATCTTTGAAATAGAATCTCCATTCTCTTTACTAGCTCTTTTATTCTCTGTCTTCTTTAATGTCTCATTTTTTAGATTAACAGATGGTTGGGCTTTTTGGCTATTTTTGGAAAAAAAGCCAGGGTTCTTACGTGGTTTCATTTTTCTGCAGGTTAATATACCTGTTCACGTGTAGCTGCTCTTCGACCGTTAAATGTGAAACAAGCTATTTTTTTAAACAACATTTCCACTTAGCTTTCCATTCTTTCCAAAATCAGTCAGAAAACCAGAGTAAAGAATTGTTCTGTGTTGGCTGGTATCATTAGTGCCAATCTGTAAAGGCTACATATGGGTAGTTTGGCTCTGTCAGTGTGATTGGCTTCTTTTAAGTAGTTTAGACATGCATTCTGGATATAGTACGTATTGTAGCATACACATTTATTGTTTACTTGTCATACTTTTATTTACTAGGTAAAAATCAACCTGCAGCAGATCTTCATCAGGAGTATTTGTGTCCCATATTCAAATACTATTCAAAGCTTTATTTTCCCAGAGACTTTGGAAGTGGGTTAGAGGATATTTGTGACTGATGTGATAATGTAACCTTCTTATAGAATAGACTAAGGTTTGTGCCATAGATAGACCTCTTTTTTTTTTTTTTCTGGAAGGAATACATACACACACACACACACACACACACACACATACACACACACACAGAGTAACTTCGTTGAGGCTATCTTTAGAGTTAGGTTTATTGAGTTGTACCACTGCAGGTTGCACCATTTATAAAGTACTCTGTGAATGGTGCCTTCTAGAGTTGCGCCAAAAGGCAGCCCTACTAGACTTACCTAATTTAAGAATTCATAGAATATAATTTAATGGAATCATTGTAAGTTTGAAAGTTTTTTTGTTCAGCCGTGATTCCGTCAGTGGCATCTTTTGTCTTATTTATTTTGTTTTAAAAGGTACTTTTTACTCAGGGTGCCTGGGTCACTCTGTCGATTAAGTGTCTGCCTTTCATGATTTCAGGGTCCTGGGATCGAATCCCGTGTTGTGCTCCCTGGGCTGTGCTCTCTGCTCAGCAGGGTGTCTGCTTCTCCCTCTGTTCCCCCCGCCGACAACTCATGCACATACGTGTTCTCTGTCTCTCAAACAAATAAATAAAACCTTTAAAAAAAATACCATTTACTCTACTGCCCACGTACCTCACAGAGAAGATACAAAGATTGTTGGATTAAAAAAAATTATAGTGGAGTTCCATGGAGATAAGGTCTTCTGACAGTAGTGTGTCCTAGCGGTAGATGAGAAGTAATTCCTGAGTCCCTGCTTATAAGTATAAAATATTTCTTATAAAGTTTGAAAATGAGCATTACATACTTGTTATAATATAGCCATACTTGTTTTTCTTAAGTTGTGCTTATACTTGTGGTTCACCTTTTTTCAAAGTGGAATTTTATTATTTGGGTCCGTTGCCTATACTAGCTTGTTTAAAATGTTATCAATTTGACAAAAACCTTCTTTAATTTTGAATTTTCCACTATGTAACTCTAAATCTAAAGCTAATATTTTGCTTTTTAATTTTTCAAGAAAATGTTGGTCTTTATATTTTAATTGAAGTTTTTGATTCTAGCTACAAGAAAAGAATTTGAAATATGTGGAAATAGGAAACATGCAGATACTATGGATTATCTTCCCTGATTATAAGAAAAGAGTTTAGATGTAGGTATTGACAAATCTTTATCCATGAATGGAAACATGTATATCTAGTATAATCCTGTATATCTATTTTTAAATTGATTTCAGATGAAAGCTTTTAATTTGAAAAGTTAAAATATAGAATAGGAAAAGATTACAGAGTTTAAAACTTAGCTTTTTTGTGACTATTATCTTCTGCTACATTTAATTAACTGTTCTTTTAAATTATGTCTCCTGTATAAGTTGTATTTCGCATTCTTCGAGGAGTAATGTAGAATTTGTACATATTTCTGGAAAATGTATTTTAAAAAACCCAAAAGAAATCTCTTCCCATTCATCATCTCATTCTCCTGTGTCCCCCAGTGCCAGGCTTTACACGTAGGTACATAATAAATGTTTGCACCGTACTCAGCTGAAGTTTTTACTGTGGGATTGAAACGAGCCCTGTGAAAGAGCAGAGAAAACAATCGACCACATGGATGTGCAGCCCAAGCTATTGTGTAGTCTCGGGACGTATGACTCCGATTTTTGACTTGCAGGATATTTAGAGTCCCTGGTTGTTCCTGCCAGGTTTATTGGCTTTCCTTCACCCAGATTATTTGGCTGTGGTGTTAAACAGGATGTTGGATGCTGGGATTAAGGAATGGCTTGAGATGCTCTTTCTGTTTAGCACTCTTCTCCACTTTCAAATGAACTACTTTGACCTTTAATAAAGGGGTTTTTAAAAGTAAGGCAAAACTTTGCCCTCTCCCTTACTAAACCTGTAGCATCTGGCAGTAGGAAAAAGTACAGTGGGACTTATTGGCACCATGGTGCAGAGCATTGAAGAATTCCATGTTGTGACAACACATCAAAATAAATTGCTGTCAACAGACCAAAACACCAAGTGCTGTGATTCTGTCTGACGTGTGAAGATTCAGACAGGCTGTCTTGACAAGTTGTGGTGGAGCACCTGCATTTGACAGAAGACAGTGATATAAATCTGATTTGCCTGATATGAAGCACCTAGATATAGTTAATGCTGGTGACAACAAGTCTGCATAAAATTTCCAAGACATGAGTCTGGTTTTATTTTGCCTCTATTATGTGGTATTATTTTTTTGGTCACATTTTGATACACACTTGGTTCCCACTTATGTTCGTAGTTTGGCCTTGAAATATAATTAAAAATAATAAACTCAGAAAATTGTAACAAATTAAGGTTTAAGTCAGTCTTTTTTTTTGTCATTGTATTGCACAAGGCAATACCATTGCAGTTGCTCGAAGCAGAAGAAATGCAATGAAATTTTATTTTATACTAATCATAAAAGTAATCGTAGTTGAGGTTGTATTAATTTTGTAACTTACAGCCAAAATATTGAAAACAGTGGGTTAAAAGTCATGAGTTACTATAAATCTTCTCTCGAACTCTATTTGGCTTTAAAGCCCCTAGAAGAGGTAAAATCATTGAATAGGTGGTTAATTTTTACCTTTCATTACCAATAAATGATAACTTTTTATAGTGCCAGCGTATATCACAGCTCATTTAAGAATGTGTAAAACATATCATAGCTCTGGAGTTTAATTATAGAACTTACTACTAGCTTTCCTCTTTCAGTTCTTCATGTAACCACAGATACTTCATTCTGACAGCGGTAAACTAGTAGGAAATGCATAGAGATAGAAATTTCAATTAGATTTTTCTAATTACATCTTAAGATTTAAGGGATGCTAACAATGGGCTTTTGGTTGAAAGAAAGAATCCTTTTAAAAGCAAAGGTTCTTAAAGAGCGTTTAGGTTACATTTCTGAAAATTGAGGGCAATTTTAAAAAATGGAAATGAAGACAAGGTAATGTTAATTGTCTTCTTTTCACTCTTTTATAGTAACTAACTTGTTTGTAGCATTCAGGGTAGGACTTGTCATTGTCCAGTTATAGAGATCTACTTGGTTTTCCCTGGTTTCAAAGATGCTATTTCTTTAATTAATTTTTACCTCTTTTGAAGATTAGTTTCAAATTATAGCCAATTGTTGCTCAATGTTGTTGAAAAGCATAGAGAAAGAATTCAGGTATTCCCCAAAGTTGAGAAAGCCTGAAAATCACACTGTCCACTATATAATTTTTAAAGGCATAAATTATTATTATTTTTAAAATTCCCATTCATTCTTGACTCTATTGTTATTTTATCCCTTAAAGGCTGCTAATGAGAAATAGAGCCTCATTATGATTTTAAGGATGAGAAAGGAAGGCTTTTAATTAATGATATGTAAATGGTCTTGAATTGATTATGTTAGAATATCAAGAGAGATGGGTAGAAGCTGTGGTGTAATATATTTTAATTAAGAATTAATTAAAAATGATGGCAATTTCATAAAGCCTCACAGAAAATAGTGGAATTTACTTTCTGTCAGGAGTAAATTAGCCTGTGATTAAATAAAGGGCCTGCATTAATAGTGGAGTTATTTTTAAATTGTGCTATGAAGAATTATATAGTTTTTCCTAAATAAGTAAAATTAAAGTTTAATATTTAAAAGTGGGTTGTAAACAGTGGCAGAGAACTGACATACTTGCAAACCTAATATATTGTTCATTTGTTAGGAAAATTTTGTGTAAACATTTTTAACCTCAGCATATACACTGTGTGGCTTTAAAAAAGTGGATTTTATTCTATGTCCAGTTAGTGGTGGCATAAGGAGCACTCTTACAGGTAGCCTTAACAGTGTTTTTCCTATAGGTTTAGTGTGCAGAAGATCTGGGAAAGTTCTTTACTAATTACTTAAAATTATTTTTAAAGGAGGTACTCTTGGGGGGGGTCGTGTTCTTCTCTAGTGTTTAAAAACATTTCTTAGATGTGGTTTTTCTTTGTAAATAATAATACTTTTACTGAAAGTGATAGCGCCTCATTCAAAATGCTAAAATGTAGGTATTTCTTCATGTTGAAACTAGATATTCCCTGGGCATGCTTTATATTTGGATTTAACAGGTGACATTATTTTTATGAACAAAAATTTTCAGTTCAGAAAAGTTTTTAAAATGAAACTGTATTTGATTTTAACTTGGATTATAATTTGACTAGTAAAAGAAAGGCTGTATAATCTAATAAATGTATATATTTCATTAATGTTTCCCCATATATTTATTTAGGATATCATCTCAGCAGGGTAGCTGATTGTATTGGGTTATTTTTTAAAATTTCACATAATACATTGTGATATCCTCCACCTTAGTTCAGTACTTCATACTTACAAAATTCACATTAATGAGTAGTTGAATTTGGGGATTTTATAAACTGTCTCAGCAGTTGTATTATTTGGGTGTACTTTATATATTTGTATCTAATTTGTATATACTTATGGGTTTTTTGTTTTTTGCTAAGTAGCTAAAAAAATAAATTTTTCTTTGTTAGTAACTGTTACCGTTTACTAAGTCTCACTGCTTATGGGCAAACCCATTTAGCAAGTACATATCTTACATGTGAAGGTTCATAGTACAGCCATGTTTTGTGCAGCTACTTTGATGTTTGAAATTCAAAATACAGTTATGGGAAAGAGGGGGAAGTGAACATTCCCTGGTTCCTTCTGCAAGTGTCTATCATTGCTGCTGATTATTAACGTTTTCAAATTTACCCAAGTCACTGTAGTATATAAAAATATACACATTATTAAAAAAGTTGTCATGACTCTCTATATTTGCTTTTATTCACTTGTCTGTGTTACTCAAAAAATGGATTTATACACTTCTGTGTGTTAATACTGTTACTTTTATCTTAATGTTGATTTTAAGTTGCAAAGATAGTTTCAAAAAGACTGAACTTAACCTACATAATATTAATACTGCTCTTTTTTAAGAGGAGAGATCATATTTTTTTGGTGATAGTTTTAAAGAATGTTTTCTATGTTAGGTTTAGGGACAATTTTATATGTCACATGGTTCCTAAGATAGTTTAGAAGGCTAATAGCTATTAGTGGGTCAAAATTTCTGTGGTAGCTACTTTGGATCATTTTGCTTTTTAAGAAAAATTCAAAAGGGTCCAGTACGTTTTTATTTTGGAGTTTAGAAGTAGAAAAGAATGGTAAGAGAATGAAATATAGATCCAGTGGGGAAAAGTTAAGAGATTTGGGAGGCATTATAATTAGAGAAAAGAAAACTAAAAAGGGTTAAAGAATTTTTGTAAGATCAATGCCAAGTATTTGGTTTCTGTACATTATTTTTTTTCTTTAAAATGTATGTTTCTTGGGCGCCTGGGTGGCTCAGTGGGTTAAAGCCGCTGCCTTCGGCTCAGGTCATGATCCCAGGGTCCTGGGATCGAGGCCCATGTCGGGCTCTCTGCTCAGCAGGGAGCCTGCTTCCTTCTCTCTCCTCTCTCTCTCTCTGCCGACTTGTAATCTCTCTCTCTGTGTCAAAAGAATAAATAAAATCTTTAAAAAAAAAAAAATGTATGTTTCTTTATGGGCGCCTGGGTGGCTCAGTGGGTTAAAGCCTCTGCCTTCGGCTCAGGTCATGATCTCAGAGTCCTGGGATCGAGGTCCGCATCGGGCTCTCTGCTCAGCGGAGAGCCTGCTTCCTCCTCTCTCTCTGCCTGCCTCTCTGCCTACTTGTGATCTCTCTCTCTCAAATAAATAAAAATAAAATCTTTAAAAAAAATGTATGTTTCTTTAAAATGTATATTTACTATTACCACTATTATTTTTCCTTTGTACTTTATACTTAATTTTATCTTTATTAACAAAAGTTGAAACACAAGGATCTTAAAATTAAAGCAGTAAAAGATTTTGGTTGACTTTGTGGAAGAGCTACTTGACTATTACTGTGGAAAAGAACTGCTCAGTTTGTGAGACTGTATCTATTGGTTTCTTTTGGAAATGTGGTCGGTATGCCTATAATCCGGGATCTTGAAGCTTCCTCCAGGCCCTCCATTTCTGTTATCCCATGTTCCTGTATTGATTCCGTATTTGCAAGGAAGGTATGCCTTTAATTTCATGAGAATGAAATATCCTAATTAATTTGTGCTTGGCTCAGGACACATAGGCTTCTTGTTGCTGTTTTCCTAGTGGTAATCTCTAAGGCATATTTTAGGTCTAGTGAATCCGGCCTTCCTCATTTGTAAGGATATTTACAAGGTCTCAAAAGATAATATATAGACCTATTGTGACAGAATTTAAATTAGAATCTATATGATGAGTTAAATTTGACTAAAGATTTTTACTTTTACTTTTTAATCCTCATTAGTTTCTAGAGAAAGGGAGAAAATTTAATTTCCAAGAATCCCTGGTCTCAACTTTCTTTCTGTTTCTTTCTCAACTTTCCAGCTGTTGTAATGTAACTGTACTTGGTGCCATTTATTAAGAACTTGCTATTTGCCAGGCCTTGTGAAAAGTGCTTTACATGTATTAGTTCCTTTAATCTTCATATCAACTCTGATGTAGGTCATTTGTTTCCAAATATTATGTTTCCATGCCTTTCCATGCTACACAGAATTATTGAGAACTGTAGAGTTCTTGTGCTTTTGTGGATTAATATATCTCAATATTTACTACATTAGAAATTTCTAAAAACTTATTAGTTTACTGTAAAATAGCAATAATAAACTATTGTATTTTGACATAAATAACTTTTTAAAAGTAAAAAATAACTTGTAGTTTACAAAAGAAAGAATTAGTTAGAAGAATGCTGTTGTCTTGTAATTTTTGCAGCCCTTAATGTCTGGCTTCAACAGCTGGGTTCTTGTATCTGCTCTACATTCAGTCTCTTGTGATCTTACACACTTCATGAAGCCCCTTGTAAACTTCACTGGATACTCATGGTCAAGTAAGAATGTAAAGGGAAACAACATCTTAGTAATATTATGAAAATAGTTTTGACCTTGCCCAACCTCTGAGGGTGCCTTAAGGGCCCCAGGGTCCCTGGGCCACACTTTGAAAACCTCTGATTTAGTAAGTATTCTCATTTTACAAGTAGATGTAACTGTTTATTTCTGATAGGCTGTACTGCAGCAAATATCCATTTTTCTGTCTTTTTTTGCTGTTTTAGCATCAGAGGATCAATCCATGATTGTGATACTGTCAAGTTTAATCTAGTAGCTTATTTTATTTTGCTAGAATATCCTGTAACTCTAATATTGCATTGGGAGACAAACTTTCTAAATGTTAACTGTGGGTAGCAGTTTCAACTAGTTCAATTCTAGCATAGTATCTTTGAGAAGGGCATTGACATTAATATTTAACTAGTTCCAAAAGTTAGAACATATAATTCTGGGAGAAAACTGCTCAAGTTGAATATAGTGCAGAGATTCTAGCCTAATAAATTCCTTTAGTCACCACAATCTTAGCAAATTCCGGGAATGATTTTTACCTAATTGAAAATTTCCTGGCTCAAATGCTTCATATGTAGGATTCTTTATTTGTAAGAAAGAAGAAAGCAAGCAAGCAAGCAAGCAAGCTTCCTTACTTGAAATCCAAATTATTTATTTACTGTTCTCATATCTTAATTATTTGTCATGAATGATAGGCATAACCTTCCCCTTTCCTCAAAATGTTTTTATGTGAGATTTGAGACAGGATTGAAAATCAGATCTCATAAGTGCTTGGTGACTCTAGCTTGTCTGGAGTATTCACCGATTAATGTAGGGTCATTGGTGATTAGGGGAATCTTTCCTTTGAAAATATATCTGTGATTATAAATGCTACAAAAACATAATAATGGTAATATCAGTGCTAAGTATTTAGACAGTTGAACTTATTGTGTGAAGACCTTATTGGGAAGAATAGATTGCTCTGTCCTTCAATTATGAGCATAATTTTAACCTAACAAAATTATGCAGTGTATAAATGAATGCATTTGAATGAGGTATTGGTAGAAATTCTGAAGTAAAGGGTCAAGTAGGGTATATGTAATTTTTATATTTTAATTTTTAATTATGAAATATTTCAAGCACAGGACCATCCATCGTTCCTTTTGCTAAATTTAATAAGTGTTAGCATTTTGGCATATCTGCATTAGATATTTAATAAGAAATAAACCCAGTTACGTATGGTTGAAGATTTCCCATCCTTCAGCCCACATTAACTTTCCTACCTACACAAAAGCAGTGCTTATCTTACAGTTGGTGCATATGCTCCTCATTTGCATTTAAAAAACTATCTATGTGTTAATAAATAATACATAGTATTTTTAGCATTGATATAAATCATATACAGTATATATTGTGTAAATTATGTGTGTATATATAATATAATGTGTATTGAATATATATAATGTATATATTGCTTTATATCTTGTTCTTTTCCCTTACCATTGTTTTCTGAGTGTATGCAGTTTGATACCTGTGGATTGATTTCATTCATTTTAACTGTTTTGTAGTATTCCATTGTGCATATAAACTTCATGTACGTTTCATTGTTGATGGACGCTTTAATTGCTTCCAAAGTTTTGCTATTATAAATATGGTTGCACACATATTCTTGTCCACATGCAAGAACTTCTTTGAGGTATACACCTGTAAATAAAAATATTGGGTTATAGAGTATTCGGTTTTATTTGCTGTTGCTAAATTGCTTTCCAAAGTGGTTATACCAGTTTATATTGCCACCAGCAGTAAAACTATTTTATATATACCTTTGTTCTAGAATTACGCACTTATTTTTCAGAATCAGAAACTAAATTCATTTAGGACTTAAGTCATCAAAATCTTTGTGTGTTGGGTATAGATAACGGTAGCTTTGAAGTTTGGACTTTTGCTGGATATAGTAACTGGTATTTTGCTTTTTTGGAAGCTCTGATTTGTTGTCCAGAGGATTTATTTTGAGTTATTAAAGATAAACACAAAAGTCATTTAGTTAAATATACTTGCATCCATATTTTTACTAGGCAGTAATTTTGTTTTTGACCTGCCAGATCTGATATATATAATTGAACTTCCTAGACAAAATTTTCCATATTTCAGAGTAATTAATGGTTTATGTAGAAATGCTCCAACTATATTTTTATTTGTTGAACATAATTTATTAGGAATCAAAACCAATATATTTAGGATAGGACCAAAATTAAGATTGTTTTAAGTTGTGGCGTGTTGATATGCATGTCACAATAAAGATTTGTCATAACAGAACCCTATAAAAGGGAGAGATGGGAATAAATACTTTACAGCTCTTCTGCTATCTGGCATCATTTTTTAATGTATTGTAAGCCGGTAATAAAATTTTACTGGTTGATCATTTAAATGCAAGGTTAGAAATAAATTTGATGATCCATCTGGAAAAATAAGATTGGTCAGGTTTTAAAACTACTCTTGACCTTTCAATTAGCATATCAAGTTATATCAGACCAAACATAGCAGCTTTGGGCTATAGTTAAACAATTTATTTATAACAGAAAGTTATTGACCACAAGGTTCTCTCACATATTAAAAGTGTCATAATATATTTAGAATGTCCAATTTATTCAATTTATTAGGAAATCAAAAAGAACATAGAGTTCTAAACATCATTCTGACAGATTTGTTTGCCCTTATTTCTATTAAAAGTATTTCAAAACCTTTGATTTGATACTGAAAATCAGTATACGTAAGCCACCTTCTTTGTTCTAGGATAAACAGAATGCATGCTTTCTGCAGTTCCCTTGATCAATGAGAAAATGCCTTATAGCAAAACCACATGGAGAGAATGTAGCTGTAGGTGATCCCCCGAGAGCGTTTTTGATTGGAGTTGGGAGTTTGGTATTGAAAGAGGGAGACGGACAGGTTGTTTGAAAAAATTCCCATTAGACCAAATGCTTACTTTGGAACTGTGCTACAACAGTTTTTCATGAAGAAAGTGCAACTTTATCAATTTTAAAGGTTAAAGGCTATTCATTGCATCATTATAATAATGTGTTTCTGTTTTGGAATTTTTGTATATATCCATTGCACTTCCTTAACCAGTGGGTCAGAAATTTCATTTATTCACGTGCTGCTTGTCAGTTCTTCTTTTCTAGGATTTTGTTCTGGAAATACATGATTAGAAAATTTATCATTTGGTTCTTAAATTTAGGGCAACTGCAGAACATTTTCTTTAGCTAATAACCTTGTCAAGTTTCTAGACAGCAAAAAGAGAGGGATAAACTTGATATGATTTCCAATTATTGTGACACATGTACCATGTTAATATTGACAATCTTTGAGGCATTCTAATATCATTAGATGAGTAATCTCAATGTTTACCTTGCTAATCAGTCAATTTCTGTACATATTCAAGTTTTGGTGCAATTTAGTTTATATTCTCATTATATGGCATGAATATGTGCTTAGTTTTGAATATCTCAGCAGTTTGCTTGGAAGTTTTCCTTTCAGCCAAACTGTTAGGGTGCTCAGTATTTCAATCTCCCTTTCCTTAAATTTAAAAACGAGCAACAAAGTACAAATATTTCAGTGTTTTCCTGAAATAACAAAAGCAAAGTAATTGTTTTAAGAAGATTCTAATTGAAGAATTAAAGTGCCATGGTCTTTTGAAGATCGGTTTGGTCCCGGCACTGCTCTGTGGCAGTGGAGCCCCAAATGCCTGGCCAAGCATCCCTTACCGACATCTGGAACCAGTTGCAATACATCACTGTCAAAACTGCTTTCTATACGTATCTGCATTTACACATTAGTTACCCACGCAGCACTCATCAAAAAAGCTGAACAATCTTGACATGGTGTCCCTTGTGGAACTGCAAAGGTGAACCGAAGTTGGGAGGCAGTGTCTCGCGTCACTGTCTGCTGAGCTCTTACAACAGGAAGCCTGATTAAAAGTGAAAGGAAAAATTTATCAGTTGCCTCAGCTCTGTAGACTTCAGTATAATTTTTTATTTACAAAAGGGATTTTTTTGTATTATGGAAAGCATATGTATTATAAACACCAAACTGATTTTATTTGTTTAGAAACAAGGAAAATATTTCAATTTTTTAGTTGATTAGTTGAAAAAAGGCTGCTTTGCATGTTTCTTAGGTTTGCTATTAGCTAAATATTTTCTATTATGTATCATTTTAGAGAAAACTTAAATTTAAAAAATAGGATCATAAATTTAAATAAAATATTGATAACACTGTCACTTAAATTTAACTGCAGAATGGTATAAAATTTGAAACCATAGACCTTTGCTATTATATTGGTGATAATGTTTGTATTTATTAATTTTCAAAAAACTGAATAATAGAAAAGGAAAATAGTTATTTATAGATGTTTCATATCGTATATTTATCTGTGGTTTTGTATTATTGGTTTTTTTTTGTATTTTTGTTTTTTAGTTTGTATTAAAATTCCAGTTAGCTAACATACAATGTAATATTCATTTCAGGGGTACAATTTAATGATTCAGTGTTTACATACAACACCCTGTGCTCATCACAACAAGTGCACTCCTTAATCCCCATTACCTATTTAATCTATCCCTTATCTGTACTTTTGAAAAAGAAATATGAATTTTGACAAAAAATAAATGTTGGCCCTTTACATAAAGAACTATTCAGGAGCCTTTGCTATCATATCCTCTACAATAATATAATAGTAAGGATGACAATGGCTGACACTTACTGGACTTTTTTTTAATGTACTAGAAGCATTCTGTTTATGTTATATGGATTACTTATTCAAAATAAATAGGCTACTGTTTCATTCGGTGGAAGAGAACCACATTTAATTAATTAATTAATTAATTTTTGGAAACCACATTTAAAGAAGTTAAATGATTCACCCAAATTCATACAATTAATAAATGATAGAGCTAGAATTCAGTCCCCTAGCAGTCTGATTCTAGAGCTCATCCTGTTCTTTTGTTGTTGTATTGTTTTTATCCACTGTTTTGTATGTTTTACTTTTTTGTTCTTTTGTTTTTTTGTTTTACTTTTTATTATAAAAATTTCCAAATATATAAAAAAGGAGAGAGTATAGTGAACCCTTATATAACCATTAACCAGACTTAATTGCCATCAATATTTTATACTTCTTTCATATCTTCTCCTACAACTTTTTTTCCTGCTAAGAATATCTTAAAGCAAACTCCAGACACCATGTTATTTCACCCCTAAATATTTCAGTTTTCNCTGCTAAGAATATCTTAAAGCAAACTCCAGACACCATGTTATTTCACCCCTAAATATTTCAGAAAATATTTTCTTTTATTTTTATTCATTTATTTATTTATTTATTTATTTAAAGATTTTATTTATTTGACAC
>LNAC01000009.1:4869875-4882785 GCA_002007465.1 Ailurus styani | reverse complement strand
GATGCGGGCCTCAATCCCAGGACGCTGAGATCATGACCTGAGCCGAAGGCAGAGGCTTTAACCCACTGAGCCACCCAGGCGCCCTCAGTTTTCTTTTAAAGAAGGTATTTTCTTCCTTGCATAAACCACAGCTCACAAAATTGACAAGGTCTTCAATTAACAGGACTTTCTTAATATCATCTAGTATCGAGATTTCCCAATTGTCTAACATACGTCTTTTTACAGTTGGATTGTTTGGATCAGCATCCAGAATTGTCCATTTACTGTATTTGAATGTCACGACCCTTTTTAAAAAAATATTTTGTTTCATTTTTTTAAAGTAATCTCTATACCCAACGTAGAACTTGAACTCACAACCCAAGTTCAAGAGTCGCAAGCTCCACACACTGAGGCGGCCAGGCACCCCTGATTGTTATGACTTTTAACTGTCTTTCTTTGTTTTGTTTTATTTTTTTGAGCAAGAGAGAGAGAGAGAACATGAGCAGGGGCAGGGGAGAGGGAGAAGCATCAGCAGGGAGCGATGCGGGTCTCCATCCCAGGACCCTGGGACCATGATCTGAGCTAAAGGCAGATGATTAACTGACTGAGCCATTTAGGTGCCCTTTAACTATCTTTTATTTTATTTATTTATTTATTTATTTATTTATTTATTTATTTGACACAGAGATAGAGATCACAAGTAGGCAGAGAGGCAGGCAGAGAGAGGAGTGGGGAAGCAGGCTTTCCGCCGAGCGGAGAGCCCGATGCAGGCCTCGATCCCAGGACCCTGAGACCATGACCTGAGCCGAAGGCAGAGGCTTTAACCCACTGAGCCACCCAGGCGCCCTAACTATCTTTTAAATTGAACAGATAGACACCAGACACTTCCCACCACCACTGCCATACTTTTCCAGTACCCTTGACTTGTTGCTAGAATGGTTATCCTGAAGAATGGCTCACATTCAAAATCAGATTTTGCTGATTACTTCCTGTAACATTATTTAATTTATGCCTGTATTCTCCAGATTTCTTCTAGATTTGAAGTTAGATCTAAAAGTTTGATTAGATTCTTATTGTATCATATCAGTCATAAAGTTTATCTTACTTTTTGTAATGCTAAGATTGATGGGTGGATTCCAGTAGTGCCAGCCTGATCCTTACACTGTAAAGTTCCTTGTTCATCATTTTTTCTCCTAATGGTTTTACCATCCATGAATGATCGGTGCTTGAATTACTGAATTTCTTAGGGGGTTGAGAATGGTAATTTCCAATATTTTATTCCTCCTATTAGCCAGAATTCTTTAGAAGAGCTCTATTTGCTCCACTAGGGCTAGTTGGTTATCCTGAAATGTATTTCATACTGGAAAGACAGTATAAAATGCTTAATTCTTTCCTTTTAATCATCAATTTCTAGAGTTATGAGTGCCTTAGTATCTTCCAGTGGCATCTTCTCTCCTCTCTACTTCCCTTTCCTCCCCTCCTCTCTCCCCTCCCCTCCCTCTCTCCTTCCTTCCTTCCTTCTTTTTATTCTTTAGTAGTTATTATGAAGTCTTGGCTTTTACTATTTCAGTGTGTTTTAATCAATTGCTGGCACTGTACTTTTTAAAATTGAGATATTGATGCAATGTTACATTAGTTTCAGGTGTGCAATATAGTGATTCAACAAGTTTATCCATTTGCTGTGCTCAACACAAGTGGATCTGCCATGGGCATTATACATTTTGATGCTGAAATTGTCCCACATTTATCCAGTGGGAGCCCTTTCTAGATGGCTCTCCTTTTGACAAGACTCTATTTTAGCTTTTATAGCTTTCTACTTTCTGGCACAACAAAATATGCCAGGCTCATCTTATATATTCCTTGCATTAGACCTGGAATCTATCATTTCTCCAAAGAGTCGTGGTTCTTTTTATTGAGGAATAATAGATAAATTCCACAATGTGGGTACTTACTGCTACTGAATTGTTTGCTTTTAGGGGAAAGGAGAGGGGGATGAGTTCACATTGATAATTATAATTCAATTGTAAGATTATAGGGGTTTTACTTCTTTGATCTCGTATCTCCTTTATGCTAAAAATTCGATTCCTTACAAAAGTAACATAATTACTTATTTTTTCTATCATATATTTATAATGGTTTCAAAATAACAGTAGACTTATTGAATCAAGTTAAATTCTTCTTCCAGTTTTTGGGGGAAGGTCCTTTCATTATATCTCCCTAAGGATTCACAAGCAGACCAGTGTGTGTGTGTGTGTGTGTGTGTGTGTGTGTGTGTGTGTGTGTGTGTTTTAAGATTTATTTTTTTAAAGTAATTTCTACACCCAACATGGGGCTTGAACTCACAACCCTGAGATCAAGAGTCACAGCTCTACTAAGTCAGCCATGTGTCCCTATATCATTTAGTTAGTCTTCAGTTTTTAAGATGGTTCCCTTTCATGAGTTGGAGCCTGTATGGACCCCTTCCAGTCTCAGTAGTTGGTCTCAGCTTCATTGGTGTGGGATCCCACATAACATTGGTCCTTTTCTCTTTGGGGATGATGTTTTGTTGATGAGTTCTGGATTCAGCAGCTACCCCTTTTATACTTCTTGTTGCTATCACCACTTGCTGCTATTGGATGTGCTTTAGCCTATCTGTGTTCTAGGATTTAGGGGGATTCCTTGAAACCTACTTTTATAGAACATGTCAGGGGTGAGTTTATTCCTCCTGGTTGGTCTCTCTGGTTCTGATGGTGAAATTTGGTGTGATTTTCAAAAATATCTATATTGCTGTTTTCTCATTTCTGGAAATTTCAGAGCCTGTGTGATATTAACCATTGTATGATACTGCTCTGTGGTGCTTTTGCATGCAACCTGGTTTAAGAAAGATTTCTTTTGAGCTTTATTCTTGGGTACTAATTATTGAGGTATGATTAGGAAAATGAGCAAATAGGGAGAAGAAATTAGACTTTAAGTGTCTTAAGTTCCTGCAAAATGCCAAGAATGTGCCGGGAGCGAAAAAAATACTACATTTTGTTGCTGAATCCTCATGATACCACCATAAATTTGTATTATCCTAATTATATAGGTTAGAAAACTGAGGAATAGCAAAGTTATGTAACTTGCCTAAGGTAGCATGGCTAATAAATGACAGTGCCGGATTCAAACTGATCCATACCTGGCTCTAAAGCCTCTGCCTTTCCTATTTATACTGTACTTATCTACTAGAAACTGTGTAACATGGCCCTCAAAGACAGCTTGCAGAGTACTTTCAACCAAAAAATTTTAGGTTGGGGCACAAGACACAAATCAACCTTGTCTACACTCAAATTAATTCTCTTAAATCATTTGCACTGATTATGGGGTATCTGTAGAGAATCTTAAATTACTTTGCAAAACACTAGCTTAAAAGGTTGAGAAAGATATTTAAATGGTGTCTCATATTTGGTTCTTATTAAAGATGAAGAAGTTAGAGCATCTGCTATCATAAAATATATGTTGCTTCCAAACTCTTAGGAAAGTGCCAGAATGGTGTTGCATAATAGAATGCTGTCCTACCCACTCCTTGAACTCCTCATCATTATTATAACTTATAAGTGGAAACTCACTTTTCTTGATGTCCTGTCCTGTCTCAGTATTATGCCAAGAAGTAGTGTTAGGCCTACAGAGTGGTGGTGTGTATAGAGCTGGTTTCACATTTGCTACGGATGAGGTTCATAAGGAGAGCCTTGGGCAAAAGAAAATAAGGCAAATGTTTTACAGTTCTAGATCAGACTCTATTTTTGGAGAAGAAAAGAAAAATGAAATTGGGTTATCTATGAAGAGATAATCTTTTTAAACAATAGAATGGTTTTAGCACTTTAAAAAGAGGATTTTTTTTCCCTTCTCTTCCTCCCCCCATTTTTTTTCCTCCCATTTCTGCCTATCAGTTTTAGCAAAGTAGTACAGATGTCTCCATTCCTTGGGTGTCAAGCATCAGAATTCAGTTTTGTTCAGTTTAACTT
Organism: Ailurus styani; assembly: GCA_002007465.1. Taxonomy (NCBI): domain Eukaryota; kingdom Metazoa; phylum Chordata; class Mammalia; order Carnivora; family Ailuridae; genus Ailurus; species Ailurus styani. The sequence continues at coordinate 4,878,826 of LNAC01000009.1, read as the reverse complement.
TTTAAAAATAACAGCTCTTTCAAAATATAATTCACATATCATACAATCCCCCACTTAAAGTGGACAGTTCATTTTTTTAGCATATTCACTGAATTGTGCAAGCATCATAGCAATCAATTTTAGGACATTTTCATCACCACCTAGACTAAGAAGCCCCATACTCATTTCTTCCTAATCGCCCCCTTCCCCCAGCCCTAGGCAACTACTATGCTGCTTTCTGTCTTCTATAGTTTTACCTATTCGTAACATTTTAAATCAATGGAATCATAGAATATATGGTCTTTTATGATTGGCTTAGCATTATGTTTTCAAGGTTCTTCCATGTTGCAGCACGTATCAACATTTCATTTCTTTTTATTGCAGAATAATTTTCCATTGAATGGATATTTTATTTATCCATTTATCAGTTGATAGATATTTGGGTTGTTTTAGTTTTTTGGCTATTATGAATAATGCTACTGTGGACATTGTATACAAGTTTTTGTATGGACATATATTTTCATTATTCTTGGGAATACACCCTGGAGTGGAATTGCTGTATTATGTGGTAACTCTATGTTTAACCTTTGAGGAACTGCCAAAGTGTTTTCCAAAGTGGCTGTACCATTTTGTATCCCCATCTGCACTGTATGAGGATTCCAGTTTTAGTTTAACTTCTAATAGCATTATCAGTCAGATAAATACAGCTTGCTTCCTCTGAGCCAGAGATTCTTCTTGGTGCTAAGAATACAGCAGTGAATATGGCTGACAAGTATGCAGCCGTCCAAGACTATACAATTAAGTGCAGAAAGACAGCCAATACATAAGCCAATAAATAGAATAATTTCAGAGCATGATAAATGTTATGAAGCATTGTAGGAGGAGACTTCAGAAAGAGTAGTCTGGGAAAGTTTCTTTGAGAGAAGAAAATACGTGACTTAAGACTGAGAAATGTAACGGGAGAGGGACCAAGGGAAGCAAAAACTCCAGTAAGTGTCACCTTTTCACAAGTTTTTAAAGCGATAATGCTGATGTGGTAGTGGCTAAGACTTATAATGGACCACTTGGTTTTTACCTTTCCTCGATCTATTTATATCCTTTGCCTGTTTTTTTATTAGTTTGACTTTTCTTACTGATTGGTAACAGTTCTGTATATTTTGGATTCTAATCCAATAAAACTTAGATAAAAGATATGCAGAGAAAATTAACCAAAAAAGACAACACGAATAACTTTTTTCCCCTCAGTAATCTTTATNAAACTTAGATAAAAGATATGCAGAGAAAATTAACCAAAAAAGACAACACGAATAACTTTTTTTCCCCTCAGTAATCTTTATACCCAACATGGGGCTTTGACTCACAACCCTGAGATCAAGAGTCACATGCTCTACCAACTGAGCCAGGCAAGCACCCCAATACAAATAACTCTTTAAACATGCAAATAAAATTGTCCAACCTTATTCAAAATAAGAAAAAAACCCCACTTATTGAGTANAATACAAATAACTCTTTAAACATGCAAATAAAATTGTCCAACCTTATTCAAAATAAGAAAAACCCCCACTTATTGAGTGNAAGAAAAAAACCCCACTTATTGAGTATTTATTATGTGCCAAACACAATTCTAAGTACCTTGTACATATTAACTCATCTAATTTTCACAAGAACATTTGAAATTGGAGTATTATTACCCCTGTTTGACTTACGAGGAAGTGGTGGCACTGAGGTTAAGTTAGCTGCCCATGGTTGCAAAGTGACTGCAGAGCCAACCGAATGGCAGAATCCCAGAATCCATACTGTTAATCACTATGTTCTACTGACTTTCTAGAGTCAGAACAAAGTAAAACTGTGCCAAGTTACCATTTTTCATCTATCAGATTGGCAGAGATCAAAAGTATGTTAACAGTGTTATGGAGATGGGTGTCAAGACAGTCACTTTTAAAATTGGTGATGGGAGGGGCTCCTGGGTGGCCCCAGTGGGTTAAGCCTCCGACTTTTAAATTCAGCTCAGGTCATGATCTCAGGGTTGTGAGATCCTGCAGGGCTGGGCACTTAGCAAAGAGTGTGCTTGAGATTCTCTCTCGCTCTCCCCTTCCCCCCACTCACGCTCCCCCCCCCAAATAAATAAAGTCTTTAAAATTGCTGGTTGGAATGTAAATTGGTATAACCTTCTTTGGAGGGCAATTTGGCAGCATGTATCAAAATTTTAAGAGTACATAATCCTTTGACCCAGCAATTGTGATTCATGGAATTTGGCCTTCATATATTTGTATAAAAGAAATCTTATATGTATTCAAAGATAATTGTAGCACTTGTTAAAACAGTCTAAGCTTGGAAATAATTTAAATGTTCATTAGTTAGGGGACTAGTTGAATAAATTATGTTACTCCCATTCATTGTAATACTGTAACCCATAAAATAGAATGATTAAGTTCTTCATGTACTTGTTATGCACTAATACAGACCAGAGACCAGTTTCCAGTATATATTAAATAAAAAAATTAAGGTACAGAGCAGTGTGTATATGTATTAAATACATCTATGTCTAATAAATGAAAAATAAAGGAAATACATACTTATTGTGTGTGTATGTGTGTGTATGTATGTATATATATACATATATATTTGTATGTGTGTGCTTGTGTACCTATTTATCTATCTCCAGATATATAAGAAACATGTAATATTCGCCTCTGGAGGAGAGCAGGGGTTTGCTTTCAGGAACAGGAAAATGACTTAAAAATGTTGCAGTTTTTGCGTTTTGAATGATATGACCTTATATTAAAAATGCTAAAAAGAAAATATGCTTTAAAAGGGATCTAGGTGGTATAATTAAGGTTAATCATCATTTTGATCTATTTTACAGTTTATTTTTCCAAATAGTGGAGGTCTCAAGAACATTTTTAATGTTTATTTTGTAAAGATTTTCCAAAAGGTAGCAAAAATGATGAATCCTTGGTTGGCCTTTCCTCGTTGAAGTTGAAGATGGGAACACTCTAATAGCAGAGCCAATGCTGTGTATTTGGCGCTCTGAAGAAAAACAGACTTCCCATCCTTTCTTTCTTCCTTTCTCTTCCCTTTATTTTCCAAGAACACTTCGGACAATAGGTCCTTGTTCTCACAATTTTAAAGACATTTTGCAATCCATATGAACAATTGCTGCACTAAGCTACAATCCGCTTCCAGATTTATAGAGCTCAGCCTGTAGCTCCTTAGTATCATCAGAAACTCCAGACATATTTTGGTAGACAAGAAGATTTGGGCTATAAATGGGAAATGATAAGATATACATTGCAAGAATATGAAAAATCTATCAAATCACATTCTTAGTATATAACCAAGTTATCTACATAAATATAATTAAGTCTCTTTTTGCTAGTGTAGCAACTTGATATTCTTTGTTCTTCATAAGATTAAATTGGACTCTGCTAGTGTCTAGTGACAAAATGTACCTAACACTAGCTATTTGTACTAAAGCACAAAATATTTGGAGAGAACAAAGGCCGGGAATGGTGGCTCGTACGGTATTGTGTAGACTTCAAATGTATGGTACTAATCTGAGAAGATTTGATGGAATGAAGAGAATAAAGTAGTATTTTTAAGTTGGAAAGGAGAGGGATTTTTTTTTTTTTTTGGAGAGTGTTAAAGTTTCCAGGGAATTCATATATAAGGGATGACAAATTTTTGCCAAGGTAGAAGAAAACATGAAGGCAGCAAGGTAAGATGGAGATTTTTTGTGGTGCTTAACACTCATGAGAGAAGAATGGTTCAGGATATGATCTTTGGAGTCAGAGACCTGGGTTTGGGTCCCAGATTCACTGCTTCCCCGATAGGTTGCCTTGAAGAAGTACTTAATAACCGTTCTGTGTTACTTTTCACATTCTAAAGTGGACTTAGGTATAGTGCTTAACCTCATAGAGTAGTTGTGAGGATGAAATGGTATCATGCATGAAAGCATATTGCCAAGTGTCTTGTACATAGTAGGTGTTTAGTAGATGTATGTTACTATTCTAATGGTAATTTTGAGGTGAGAATCAAGTGAATCTTGTTCATTGTTGTAGGTTTGAAGAGTCAAGAGGCAACATGGTATATAAAGAGAAGTATACTCAGATTCAGAAGGTCTGTCACTTGTACAAATCTATACATTCAGTATATTAATTTTTTGGTGGTATTTAGAATGAGGTCCAAAAGAAAGAGGATAGATAAGGGAATAGCCTTGTAATAAAAATGCTTTCTCTTTGCCTTGCATTCACCTAATACATGTAACCTACTTTACATCTAACTTCAGTGAGATTGAAGATGATAATGAGAAGATACATAGGAGTTCTCAAGATACAATAGATGCTCAACAAATGCTAATTTTATTCATATAATTCTTTATCTGCTCTTGCCAAAGGATGAAATGGAAAATAATTCTTGAGAAGCAGGATTCTAGGAAATGAAGGATAAATGGAAAGATTGAGGGTAGAGGCAAACACTGGTTACCAGGTAGTTAGGTTATAAACTCCAGTGGTGTTGGATGAACAGATGTAACTCCTTATACAATAAAAGTTAGCAAGATTTAATGTGAGCAGACAGAAGGAGAAAAGCCAAAGATTTATGGGGAGATTAAAAGCTTGGAAACCAAAGAGCATATCAGTCCTGCTGACTCTGATAGGGTAGTTAGGAAAGATGTTTTAGATATGTTTAGTTTTGGATGACGGTACAATGTCCAAGTATATACATTGTGTGGACAAAAAGAAATGAAAGACTGGAGAAACGGTAAATAAAAGGGATATTGTTGGCATATGATTTTTAAACACTCCAGAATTGTCTTTTCAGTGACCTTCCTGTTTATGAAATTGAGATAATGGACTCCTGACATCTAATACATTTATACTCTATTTAGAAGTATTTTGCTGGCTTTAAATTCTTAGTGTAAAGCAAAAGCTTTAAGAGACCAATACAATGTTCTGTTATCTGTCAATCTTGTGATGCTCATTTCTGGGCAACAGGGAGCACTTGGACAGTGGGCCATTCAGATACCTCTGTAAATATGGGTGTTGGCAGAGGAATTGTTTTTACGCTTTTTATGTTCACAGACCCGTCCTTTGGCTTTTTATATTAAATAGTAAAGAAGATGATGAAGATAAATAATTGTGACTTGTTATGCTGGTATGTAAAATGTCTTCCAGAGAATTTTTCTGCAGATGGAAGCAACTTTGGGATAAAGAAGGAATTTTTCCAGGATGGGATTTTCTTTTAAAGCACTGGAAATGTGTCCATTTTGTTTTAGATGATACTTACAATGGAATTATTTAATAATGTTCTTCTGATCGTATGCAAATAATGCTATCCTCCATACACATCAGTTTTTTTAGCAATTGTTTCTTATAGGGAATGTGTAACAGTAGGTAACATCTTTTTTCTGGCCTTTTCTGCTTAGCTTTTATATTATTACTTATATATGGTTTAGGGGCTTATTAGTGACTCCTAACACACATTCCATCCCTTNCCATACACATCAGTTTTTTTAGCAATTGTTTCTTATAGGGAATGTGTAACAGTAGGTAACATTTTTTTTCTGGCCTTTTCTGCTTAGCTTTTATATTATTACTTATATATGCTTTAGGGGCTTATTAGTGACTCCTAACACACATTCCATCCCTTAGCGATAGCTAAACCTCCAAGTAAATTTTTCTCCTTTCTTTTGACGAATTGGCCATTTTTCTCTCCTAACTCCTCGATCTTATTGGTGCATTGACTATAATTTTATAACAGTAGTATACTGTATCTTTCTATATCAAGAAAATCTTTATTTGAAAAATGTTAGTTTTAATATATGCTAAGTAGCTTTTTGGGATATTATATGTATGTGTTGGGTAAAGGACAAAGACTGGAAATACTTATATTAGAGGATGATTTCTTTGCCCTTACTCTTTCTTTGGAATCTCATTCTAATTGAATTGCCACAAAAGAGCATTGTAAAGGGAATTGAGGTAACAGTTTGAACCCCAAAGGACACCTTCTTTGCAGAATTATTTGCTTGTTTGATTTTAAGTTGTTCAGTTTGTTACTGTTACTGCCCACATAGAGCCTCACAGTTTTTTGGTTTCTGTTGACCAAGCTGGCCCAATTACTCTGTAGCATCTAAGTATATTACTGTTGAGAAACTATTACATCATAATGTACTAATATTAGGGCCCACCATATATCGTAGGGGCTGTGATAGGCTCTTTATATGCATCAGGGGATTTGTTTGGTTATTCTTGTTTTTCAGGTGAAGAAACTAACACTTAGGGAGTCTGCTAAATTGCCCAGGATCACCTCTCTATTAAGTAGTAGAGCTTGGACTTGCTCCCAAGTCTACCTAAATTCTAAGCCCATGGCCTTAGATCCTAAACCATTCGAATGATTAGCTGACTACATGTAATTAATTTTTTTTCTCATTGTTGAAAATGCAAGTATTTTGTGGCAGTGTTTTTAAGATCTGACCTGGCTAATGTTTGTTTCTGGGGGATAGGAGAAATGTAGATTATCCTTCTGTTTGCGTTAATCTAGCACCCCCTAGGTACTGTGTTTTTTTGCCTTGGATTTGTGATGTGATAGGCACCAGAGAAATGCATGGCTGGATTTTTATGTACGTAACTGTTGCAACAGGACATTTATAACCACTCTGCTTTTCCTGCTCTTTGCTGTTTCATCCCCAGAGTGTTGTCTTACCTCCGTTTGTTCAGTGACAAAGAAAGAAAAGAGTGAAGTCTCTGGAGTATAGCTCTACTGTTGTATGAATTGTTTGGAGTAGAGCTTGCAGGGCCTGTAGCCCAGGCAGCTTTTGTTCAGAGTGCTGTTGGTGGGCAGTGCTTGCTTCCGGTACTGTAGGCAGAATTGATCGTCTTGGTTACAGAGTCGAGGGAGATGAAGTTAATTTTTTAACTGTTCTGAATGTTGGAGTTAATTTTAGAAGAATGTTGTAGTAAACTGGCTTTGGTTTAGTGTGGAACAATTTAGATGGGTAGAAATAGTCTGATTTCAGTGCTTTGTGTTTTAATGAAGTTTTTAATGAGCTGTTAACAAGAATCCGATGCAGAATTTAAAGACAATACCGTATCTGAAATATGAAATGATTTTCTGAGAGATTTATAATTCAGAAAGCATGTATTTTCTTATATTGTATCCAAGCTCTAATTTTGAAAACCTTAATTTACATCTTTGTTTTTTGATGAAGTGTCAATTTATCTTCCACCTTCAGATGGTGAAGTAACTGACTGCCTTAGGATGGGGTTAGAAATATAAGCTGTTTTTTAAAGCAAAAAGTTGCTTCAGTGAGTTTTTCCTTGTGCTAGCTCTTCTCTTTCAGGCCATCTTACTGAAACTAAACATCAGTTCAGTTGACAACTTTACTCAATTCTAGGCAACAGTGGCCATGCTCTGGCCTGCAGAGACAGTGAATCCATTCTGGCTCTGACACCCAATTTTATTGTAAAACACATTCATGTTGACATCATATCAGTTTTCTGAACTATTACATGCATAAAAGAATTCACCCCTCTCCATTCAGTCTTTCTCAGCCTTCCAGTAAGGAGAAATTTACACACCCAATATTTTCATTTCGCATTTAATGTGGTCTATTCCAGAAAATAGCAACTTCGGTTAAAAAAAATGTGTTTTTTTTTTTGNATAGCAACTTCGGTTAAAAAAAATGTGTTTTTTTTGTTTTGTTTTGTTTTTTGAAGGCACTTAGCAGAAAGTATTAGCTTAATGGTGCTCATTTGATAGGAGAGCACTAAAGAGAGTTGCACAAGGCAGTTTTTAGGCCTGAGCCCTTGAAGTTTAGGGTAAAACAGGTCAATATTGACGGAAGATTATGGGGATTAGTTGCCAGAGTTCCTTTGCATACAACTTCCATTTGAAGGCCTGCCTGCCGAGCTTCATTCATGCCCAGTTTTGTGGGCTTTGCCTCCTCGTTGGCCATTTTTATTGGTTTGATTTCTAAATGCCTTTTTTAATTGCTGATTTTTTGTTTGCTTGGTTTACTTATACTGGAGCTTGTGAGCTTTGCATTTAGAATTTATTTTAAATATGATCCAAATCTTCATCTTTCGTTTATGGAGGGAAAAGTAGTCTTCCTTGTGTACAAAATTCAGCCTTCGATTTTAATGTTGATTCTAGCTTTGTACTGGGTTTTACTGAGTCTGTCCTTGGCTTTCATGTTAAAGAAATGTCACCTGTTCACTTTTAATGGTGCTTGATTGACTTATCCTGATTTCCTGATCCTAAAATATTAAAATGTTTTCTTTCGGGCGCCTGGGTGGCTCAGTGGGTTAAAGCCTCTGCCTTCGGCTCAGGTCATGATCTCAGGGTCCTGGGATCGAGGCCCGCATCGGGCTCCCTGCTCAGCGGGGAGCCTGCTTCCCCCCTCTCTCTGCCTGCCTCTCTGCCTCCTTGTGATCTCTCTCCCTCTGTGAAATAAATAAATAAAACCTTAAAAAAAAAATGTTTTCTTTCCCCTTTTCTGCCTTTGGTGAATGTAGAATTCCCTAAAATATCCACAAGCTGAGTTGAAGAATTTAATAAGGTTTTCCTTGTTATTTGGTTCTACTGTTCTGAGACTGTCCTTTGGGAATTTCATTTACTCATAAGAGACTGAACGTTCTAACATGGAGTGATTGCAGATTTTGTTTATGAAGTAATGGCATGAATGTTTCCATGTGCTTACTTAAATACGAGTGTGTGTGATTTAAGATTTTAAAAAGAGTGGTCTCAAGCCTTTAGATGTATATGTTAATTAATTCTTACCTATGTTGTTTTGGATCTGGTGTGATATTATGGGGCACATGAAGAATTTTAAAAAGACTTTTTCTATTATCTGTTATTTCCTAAACATTATGGGCAGAATAAGGTTGGAATAGAGAGAGAAAATTGCAAACATGCCCTGACTTTCCACTGGCTGGATGCACATTATCTTTATCTTTATTTATTAATAAAAGACG
>LNAC01000009.1:4827375-4864875 GCA_002007465.1 Ailurus styani | reverse complement strand
GCATGTTATTATTTTGTCTTTCCGAGAAGACAATAAGTGCGTCTTATGCTACTTGGGATTTTTTCTTCAATACTCTGCACTGTGCTATTCTGATGATAGATGCTCAATAAATATTTGTTGGATTAGTTAGAATGTTGCTGTTGAATTATTGCTGAAAAGATTAACATTGTTAATGGTCAGTAATTTTTCGGATGGAAGAGGTAGAAGAAAATAGTCTTTTACTGCATTGTCTTCATTGAGTTGCTCCTAAGTTAAAATTTAATGTGGGATTGGAAATTAGAAATTCTTTGAAATCCTAATTCATTAAAAAATCATTACAGTGGGGCACCCGGGTGGTTCAGTCATTAAGTGTCTGCCTTCAGCTCAGGTCATGATCCTAGGATCCTGGGATCAAGCCCCACATCAGGTTCCCTGTTCGGCCGGAAGCCTGCTTCTCTCTCTCCCACTCCCCCTGCTTGTGTTCCCTCTCTCGCTCTGTCTCTCTCTGTCAAACAAATAAATAAAATCTTAAAAAAAAATCATTACAAATTGCCTAATATGTGCTAGGCATTTTTGTAGATGCTAGAGACGTAACAGTGAACAAAACAAGTTCCTGTCCTTATGGAACTTTACATTCTTGGGGATCTACTCATACACAACTGGCTTCCATATGCTTCTATGATAATGTATAATGATTTCTGAGGAGCCATCAGCAACACCTAAAAAATGTTTGTCAGAGGGGTGCCTGGCTGACTTAGTAGAGCGTGCAGTTCTTGTTCATGGGGTGGTAAGTGTATGCCCCACATTGGGCATAGAACTTGCTTTAAAAAAAAATTTAAAAATGTATATGAGATTGATCTGGAGTAAACTATTCATTAGCTTATGTATGGTTTTAATGCAGGTTATGCAAAATCTTGTTAGTGTGAAAAAAGGAAAGAAACATTTATTGAACATTTATAGTGTGCCAGATATTCTGTTAAGAATTTCAACATACCTTATCTCATTTACTCTCACAGTAGGTCTGAGAGGCAGATATTATTTATATTTTCATCAATGAAAAAAGAGAATCTCTGAGATGTTAAGGAGCTTGCCCAGGATCATATAGCTAATGAGTGGCAAACCTTATTCAAACATGAATTCTTACTCTAAAGTGATTCTTCCATAAGCATCACTGTGGAGAAAATACCATAGATTCTTAGTTGTTTAGTTAAATGTTTCAGAATGCTGTATTTGGAAATATGGCAGATATGATACGGTTTCCTCATGTGTGCTTTATTCATTATGCTGTACTTTATGTAGCAGCATACCCATAAGGAGTCAAAGGATAATGTGGGAGTCAGTTTGTTAGGCAAAAGGTCATGTTAATGTTTCAAAGTGACTTGAGGTGCTATGTCACAATATTTAATGTGCACATTTTAAAATGGCACACATAAAGAACCAATAGTANGTTTCAAAGTGACTTGAGGTGCTATGTCACAATATTTAATGTGCACATTTTAAAATGGCACATGCCAGTAACACATGGTGTTACTCCAGTTCTGCATTACCATGTTTCAGTGGTTCTGAGGTGTTCATTTCCTCCTCTCATTTTAATGTTTTTGAAATTAGGATGCCTCTAACAGTTGATGTCATATCATGCTGTAATTGGCAAAAATTTTTTTGTTTACATGCAATAGCACAGAAATTCATGGCAAGTCTTATACACGATGGTGCCTTAGATTTGATGAATTGTAATTATTTATATTTTGGCAACATCCTAAGTAGGTATATGCATTGTATTTGCAAAAGACTGCATCAACCCTGTTTAAATTGTCAGATTCTTAATTTGTGTTTTTAATGGTTTAAATGTGTTAGATAAATGCTTACACTTAAAATTGCTTTGCAACTTTTTAATTTTTACTTACTCTTCAGTATAGCTATGTTTGGATGTTCTTGAAACATCTATTAATATGCCAACAAACTATAGGTATTATTAGATTATAGTATATTTTGAAGAATTACATATTATATGTAAATAGTGTATAATGGTTCCAAAAGAAGCATCAGGCTTTTCAAGTTATTAACTCACTTTTTTTTAGTCCTTAAATATATATTTAGATGAATTACTGTGGTTTCAAAATTTTGGTTTCTATTTTTTTGATAATTAACACCAAAAGCAGGCAACTTAGTAATTAATGCAAAATTGTAACTTAAAATTTCATGAACAAAAATAAAGTGAAAGTGCCTAGAACTTTGACTATTGTTTCTTACTCTATGTCCATGAGAGCCTGCCGAATTTTCTCAATGATGGGAGATTTGGCACAATTTTGAACATATGTGTCTTTGATTTCCACGTGTTGTTCTAAGTGATGTCAAAAGGAGTTTTTGCATGGGCAGCCTGAAGGTAGTCCATGGCATTTAACATTTAGTATCTAGGTATACTGAAAGTTAAGACGTTAGTTTGAGCAAAATGCTGAATTGTGCTTTTTTGACATGGTTTGCCTTTTGAAAATACAGTACTGATGATGCTGTGTATATTGTCTCTTATAGTGTTTGTTACATATTTTAAAAATATTCAAACCATAGAAAACATGAATATTTTCATGTAGTAGTGTTTAAGTCAAGTAGGATGTGATTATTTAAGAATTCATTTGTATTATGAAAATAAGAAATTTCTGAGGATTCAAATAAAAGTTAGGTCACTACTGTAGTGAAAAATTATAATTTTCCTCCAGGATTCCTCCCCCCAAATTATAATTTATAATGCTTCTCTTCTTGTTTTTCGCAGAAGTGTAAGTAAGCACATGAATTAGGTTTATAAGCCTTATAAAAACTAAAGATAAAACTGTTTGAGAAAATCAACATTTTAAATCATGCTAAGTCTGTTCCTAGTTTTACTCTTCCTCTTGCAGAGCATTGACAAAAATATGAAATTGATTTGGTTGAAGGGTGTTAAAGAGCCGACAGCCAAATGTCACAAACAATGAATGGCTGCAGTGTTGAAAAAATCAATAGGGAGGTTAAGCTGGTCTTGTGAAAGACTTGGCAGACTGCTCTGTTCCAGGAAGATATCTGTCTTCTGGCCTTGGTTGCATGATCAAAAGGAAAACTTGATAGGTTTAATGAAGGGAGATACTGTAAAACTGACAACAGAAATATAGACACTGTGGTAAACTGTAGTGCACATCAGTGAGTGGTGCTATTAGATACATTTTTCAGCCTGAAAAAATATTTATAGGTAAAGATGTCAAAAATATTAACATTCTTTTACTTTTTCATTGATTCCTCCATCAGCTAATAAATTTGCCTGAAGTAAACAAAGGTTTACATTTGGCTAAATGTGCAATAAAATAATAAATGTATAGGACACAATAATTGCTGTGTTAATTAGTAAACTAGTTTTCCAAATCCATTCATTAACATTTAAGATATGAATCAAAATTATATCTTTATCATTCTCAGAGTGTATTTCCAAGGTATTAAGAAAGATCAAGAGCCTAGGTAGAAGAGATAACCATTGACTTGCCAATGAGGATAGAAAGTCTGTCATTGAAAACCAAGGTAGGATTTATGATTCATTAGTCCACCCCACAGGCCATTAGAAGATATTTTATGGAAGTATCCTCCTTTATACTTTTATTGATAAACAGTATGTTGGCCTAAAAAATACTTCACTGTGATTGTTTTGGTCAGAGCTATATATTATGAAGCCTGACATTTTAACACATAGCAAATAAGATTAAGGTGATGTTTCTTTGCAGTTTACTGAAGTTCATTGTTTATCAGCTTTATACCAAGTAATATGTTGTGTCTGCATTATTTTTTCACCTGAATTTCTTGAGAACTCTTATTAAACTCTGAAATTAATTATTTCTTAGGTGCTCATTATATGTCATTATGCTAGATACTAATATCCTTAATTAAAAGTGTTTATAAAGTTAGAGATTTCCAAAATTTTAAATTTCTTTTAAGAGGCAACTCCATTTTATTTTATTACTTATCAGTAGATGTGGCCGTTTCTTTGTGTAAGTCTGTGAGTGGGTGTAAGAAAAAGAAATCATTAGTTTAAAATTCCCAAATGTGATACTCAGTTTAGAGAAGATGATATAACCTGTTTAAAAACAAATAAATAAAAAGAGAAGAGAAAAGGGAAAGATGTCTGGCAGATTTTCTGCAAGTGGACGCTGTAATAAAAATGCCCCCTACTTTGTTGGGATGGTATTTGGAGGGCTGCTGCCATATGTTACTTTCCTTTTTAGCTGGGATTATGCCATCATTATTGCTGATAAAAGCTGTTTACTGCCTTGGCAAAGGAATGATGCTTGGAGCAGTTTTGGAAACCACCATTCAGTTTACAAAAAAGTTCATTTAGTGCCAGATGCTAGAATCCTAGGTCTTTGTTATCTTTTCCCATTATTAGATCCATCCATTGTCTATTTCTTTTCTCCCTTTTATAATAGAATGTTGCCTCTTACTACCTGTTTTAATTCAAGCTGTTAATGTGGGAGGTTATCTAAATTATTACATTCTCCATGTTATAACTGATCAGTACTAAAGATGGGCAATTTGGCTTTCGGAATCATTGACTAGATTTGGAATAAGCACTGTAGTGTGAATGAGATTCCAGTTTCTAAACACTGAATGTGTTACTTTTTTAGTACCATTGCACATCAAGGAGAGGTGGGTTCAGTCTTTGAATAAACTATTGGCTGATTTGCAGTCTCTGGAAGCACTGAAGGTGGGTGTTGTTTCAGGTCAGTTTCTCACATTGTTTTTATGCTGTTATGAAACATGTTACATAAAATGAAACAAAATTTGAATTTTTTTCCAGGAAATGTTACATTCATAGTTGTTATAACTTTTTATGAAAGTATTCCCTTTCTAGTTATTTTTCTGAAACTTCCTCTGATTCTAAACACTGTATTTGTTAGCAACTGCATGATCAGATTACCTGCCTCAGGAATTTGTAAATGTTAATAACTATGTTTTGTTTTGTTTTTGTTAATTAGCATATAATACCTTCGGCACATGCTTACTACTCTAGGTTGATGTAAGGCAAGGAGAGTGTTCCGTTTTCAGTGGTTTTTATTGGTTAATCTTTTATTAAGATATGCTTACCTTTCAGTGTCTAAATAAATTCTCTTTTTTTCTCAATTTGCAGTACTGTCCTCTTGAGTTAGTATGTGTATAGGGTGTGACTTACTGGCCAACCTAGAGGTCACATCCTTGACCTTGGCTGTATTGGTACTGTGCTTTGTCTTTTTCCGTACCTCAGAATTTAAATTAAACTCCTGACTTGAATTTAGAATTTCTTTAAGTGCAAAAAGTAACTTGGATAAATAATGTTGACAAATTAGGGTCTTACTGGTTTATCTTGAAATATAGCCCATAGTTCTTAACATAGTTTCCTCAAGTATACTTTTATTCTGTTATCTTTTTATAGTTACTGTCACAAGAGGACAAGGTCCAAAATAGTATAAATACTGCATTTTTGTGCGGTCATTTTTACAAAAACAAGGTTGGCCATTTGCTAGAAAACTGTGCTTATTTCGGATGCACTGAATACACCCAGCCCTGGATGCCACAAAGGGCATAATTTAAATTTTTGGATGACTTTAGGTGGGAAAAGAAAGAAAAAGCCATCTTCAAATTTATCCGAGTACAAAGTTCAGTAATATGAAATTTCACTGTCAAATTGAAGTTGAAAAATTATCGCCTGGGTAAAAGGGCTAAGTATCCCCATTTAAAGTTGTGATCATTTTCATTTATCTGTACATTTGTTTTTTTAGAATTTTTTTTATTGTTGTGAATGAATGTTTATCACTTACCAGCTTCTTGAATTATATATAAATTATCACAATTAAAAAACAAATGTTAAAATAATATCTGAATAAAAAGTTTCTATTTATTTTTAATTTTTTAAAAAAGGTGTTTTAGTTACTTATTTGAGAGAGAGTGAGCGAGAGAGAGAGAGCATATGAGCAAGGGCAGAGGGAGAGGGAGAAGGAGAAGCAGCCTCCCTGCTGAGCAGGCTCTATCCCAGGACCCTGAGATCATGACCTGAGCTGAGGCAGACGCTTAACCAACTGAGCCACTCAGGCACACCACGTAAAAAGTTTTTAGACTATATTTTGGAAAGTAGATACTTTAATGCTCAATATTATTTAATAAATGGGCATTAAAATGAAAAACTGTGCATTTATTTAAACAAGGAACATTAATTTGCTCCTATATACATAGACAAGCACATGCACATGATAACTGTGATAGGAATCTTTGGAGAGTACCAAGCTTTGTATCAAGGTAGATCTACCATTTGAATCATGGATTTATTTTTAATATTAAAAAATTTCCAATAACCCCCTGCTTCCTATATAATTATCTTTCAAGATGTATTTACAAAATTGTTACTGAGAGCACCATGAATTATAGAAATTAATGTTTCTCCATCCCTGGTGATCTAAACACACCTTTATAAGTTTTAGTGAATGAATGTGTTTGCTACATCTTATTCAGATAGCTTTAACTTATTCAGTTGTCTCCAGTTTTTCTAAGAGACTAAGATGGTACTACTTTCCTTTCCCATTTACATGGTCGTGTTCATTTATACTTAAGCATTGGTATCATTGTCATTTAGGACAATTAACAGGTGGACTGGGTTTAAAGAAAAGAAATTTTGTTTTGGTGTCATGTTGCCTTGGCTTACAAACTCCCAATTTTGCTATTTATTACATTTATGACTTTGGACTAGCTTCGGAACTTTTTTTGAGAGTTTTCTTATTATAAAAAAACTAATCTATTTGTCAGGGTATTATGAAAAGAGGCTGTGAAAAATTTGGTACTCAGTAAATAGTAGATATTTTTATTATCAATGAGCTAGACTATATCAAACATGGAGTGACCAAGTTAAATTAAGACAGTTTAATTTTATCTTTCTGGCATATCTTCTTGAAGCTCTCTGGACATGAATTCTGTCTTTTATTGGTTGAATAACTTAAAGCCATTCTATATTATTTGTAAGAGCAAAGCAAGTCACCAGCAAAACTCTGCAACAAAACCAGGCAGAAGGGAATCAGAACATTAGTTTCATTTTTAGTTAGGAATCAGTCCAAGAAGATACAACTTTAATATATCTGGTTTCACATTAACCTGGTGATATTTTCATTAGCACATCTTTGCAGATCCAGTTTTTCAGTTTTCTTTATGCCAATAATTTAAATTCTATAAATCTAATAATATATTTACAAAATTTATAAAGCACTTCAACATATTCCTAGAAACTACTTCTAATATTGTAAATGTATTATTAATGCTTCCTGTTAGTATATGCTTTACTAGTGTTATTCTAATTGATCTTGATTTACTTTCATTTCCAAGTTAAAGGTTTTTTCCTTTTTAAAAAATTCCTTCAAATGATAATTGATTATCTATTCATCAGATTATGGAGATCATCTTGACAGTATATCAAAACTGCTTTTACTAGGACAGTGTTACTTTTGATTAACTGCGTGTATGTTTTTTGTTGTCTGTTTTTGTTTTTGCTTTTATTGTAATTCTGTGGGGAGAATGTGACTTTTTCCCTGTTTAGATAGATGCATCTAGAACCAAATGAGGGCAGTAAAGTCTAATAGAAGGCTTTACAAATGAAAGTTTTGTTTCTGTTTGTGCAATACCTTGTTCCCCCTTCATGTATCTTGGGAAATCATACTGATCAATAGTTCCCATTTCAGTACAACTGCAGCAAGCATTACCACTGTATAAAATTTACAACATTGTCTGCTGTAAATTTTAATTGGAAAAACCTTATAGCTCTGCTCTCCATCTTTGGAGGTTTAAATCTATATGATTTTTTTTAAGTAAAAAAAAATTTACAACATAATATCATGTCATACAATTTTTATGGACATGTAATATAAATAGGACCAAAACCCTAGCCTTATTGGAAAAAAATAACGATAAAAATATATTTTAGCGCTTAGTGCATTCAACATTTTTGCTATAGAAACAATGGATTTGGTAAAGTAATTTAATGAGTGTTGTAAATAATTATGAACAATATCAGACAAGGAATATTAACAAATAAATATATTAGTAAAAGATATATTTTGTGGTTTCTCTGTCTCCCATGTGAGGCCTCTTTCTGAATCAATGTGAAATACTCTCCACAGAGCTTGTGTGCTGAACTAGAAGAGGATGAGAAAAATGTTGCTTTCTGCACAGCTTTATTTCTGTCACAGGTCAGGCTTAGAATGCTGTGTGATACAGTTATTGACTCTAATCTGGGCATAAACACAAGTCCTCAAGCACCAGTCCAATTAATAATTTGCATAATTAACACGCATATTAAATAGGGACTGGCCTTGCATCTGTATTTGCAGTGATCGGGGTAATGAGGGCTAACGGAGCGGCGCCTCGGGCCTGTGTTAGCAGACGTGTGGCAGTAGTAATTTTTGCTTGGATTGACAACTGCTAGACAAGCGGTCCCAGCATAAAGCTAAACCCCGTTTGGCAGTATTAATCGTTGACAAACTGCTCTTAAAGCTGTAACATTGTTTCTGTCAGTTGTTTGGTTTGATGTCACTGTTAGACATAATAAATCAATAGTGTCAGAATTTGGTAATGTTTATAGCTAGCAAGGTTTATTATTTCATATGACTGTCATGTACAAATAGTGGTTATCATGGCTGCCTCTAAATTATCAAAGACAGAATATTGCTTTGAATATACTTCTGTAATTCTTGTTTCAGTGAATTCTTTGCCATCTGGAAATGCTTTTGGAAATGTCTGCCCAATTTCAGTGTGATATTCGTTCCTTCATTCCTTCATGCAGTATGTTCCGTGATTTTAAAGAGTATACAATTTAATTTCTTGAGAGTTGATTGTAGTTTTGAATTAGGAGGTATACCTAGCTTCCTCAGTTTTATCTTCATTCAAAACTTGATGATATTAAGCATGTGCGACAGAGTGCAAGGGCATGGAGATTTCTGAGTAGGATTTTAATTTCAGAGGATTTTAGATATACATAGAAAGGAAATACTGCAGGCAGTTAGCATTTATAAAGAGAGTAAATTCTTCAGAGATACAGGTGAGATTCCTTCTTTCTCCACTCTTCCCCCTCTAATCATGTCTCCAAAAGTTTTAACATTTATGTTACACTTTCTCACACCTGATCCCAGTTATCAAATATTTTAAGATTTGTTTTCTTCATTCAGATTTCAAAAATGTTTCTTTAAAAATAACTGAAACATGAGATATTATCTTTATTGTCATTTCATTAAAAGCAGTCCTATTTATAGTACTCTTGGTGGAACTGAATTTTATATGTGAAACTACCAGCTACATGTAAACATGTTTATTATGTAGCTATAACATGATAAACTATAGCAAAATAATAAAGGCTATTTCTAGTCACTTAGAATAAGTTACTGTATCTCTCTGCATAACGTTTTGATGTTTCAACTAAAAATGTATGTAAATACATTATGAACAAATTAAGGGATTTTATTATGACCAGCCAAAATCTTTTTCTTTGGCAAACTAATAGGCACTTTTTAATTACGAGCATAAGAGGTATATTAGCTCAAAAAAGGTGGAGTTATTTGGATTGGGGCTGACCTTAGTTTGCTGCAGGAATATTCCCACTTAAAAGTGGGCATGCATAAATTACTTGAGGATATTTTTAGTCCATGGGCAAATTAATATTAGGTTATGGGCATCATAAGAGCATTTAGCAAGCATTTGGTAAAAAGCATCATTATCCATCGTACCTCTCATTTATCCATGGCATCATTTAAACTACAATTTCAAAGCTTACTGCCCATGTATTGTATGCTATGCATGTTCATATTTTATCTATGTGAGC
Source organism: Ailurus styani (assembly GCA_002007465.1). Lineage (NCBI taxonomy): Eukaryota > Metazoa > Chordata > Mammalia > Carnivora > Ailuridae > Ailurus > Ailurus styani. The sequence goes on along the minus strand of LNAC01000009.1, from coordinate 4,855,055 downwards.
ATAATGCTACAAAGAAACTGCATCTGAACAATAACAAAGGGTTTTCAGGATATGAAATTAATATGACTGTTTCTTTAAAATCAGTACACTTAGATGAGTTGCAGTCAAACTGTTATTTCTAGAAAGTAAATACATATTCTACTTTGGGGAATCCTACTTTTGAAAGACTTTGGCCATTCTAAATATCTTTAATGGTGGCAAATAAAAAATAGCTAGAGATGACTGTACATCAGATGAAGTTATGTGACCACCCCTTCTGCCGGGCTTTGCATATTTATAGTCAGAGGTTAGGTGGCCCGTGGAAGGTGATGGGGAGTAGTAGAGAGAGAAAAATGATAGTTGGAGGGTAGGCCAAAGTTACAGAGGTAGTAAGATAAGACAGAATGATTGGATGTTTTTTCATCTTTCAGGTCTCAGCTTAAATATCACCTCTTTGGAAAGACTTTCTTAACCAGTCTTGCTAAAATAGATCTTCCCTGTTGCTCTGGGACTCCTTCCTTCATAGAACTTATCACAAATTAAAAAAAATTTTTTTTTTAACCCGTGGCGCCTGAAGGTGGGGACCATATCTGCTTCGCCATTATGTTCTTCAGAGGGAGGGTGATGTAGTACATGTCTATTGCAAGACCTCAGAAGGCTAAGATAAGGAATTTAAGGAAGGGACTTAATTTTTTTTTTTTTAAGGGAGAGAGCATGTGTGAGCAGGGGCAGGGGGGAGGAGGAGAGAATCTCAAACAGGCTCCACACTAAATATGGAGCCTGATGTGGGCCTTGATCCCATGACTCTGAGATCATAACCTGAGCCAAAATCAAGAGATGGATGTTTAACTGACCAAGCTGCCCACTAGCCCCAAGGAGGGGACTTAATATTTCTTTAACATGAGCTTTGTGCTTATGTTTGATGCTGTACATATTGTTATCTCCTTCGAGTAATCTTTTCAGGTAATAATTAATATTTCCATTTTATAGATGAGTAAATAGAAGCTCAGAAAAGTGAAGTGACTTACCAGAGATCACACCGCTAGTAAGTGGCTGAACTGAGATTTGAATCATATTTTTGTAATTTTAAAAGCCACAGGATACCACATTACCCAGCCTCTGTGGAATGTGTGTTGTGGTCAGTGTAAAAGGCAATCAGCAGATTTGTAACGGAATTTCCAAGCAGGATTGTCTACTCACTTATGAGTACATGGCACACATTTATAGCAGGCCCTGACTTCAGAGTTCTGCTATTGTCTCTCGCTGTGTTCCCTTAAATAAGCATAGGGACAATGAAGACATGTGTTGTATCAGCAAAGATAAGCTTGGTGAGCCCTTCTTAACTAGGGTTGGCCTATTGTCACTCCTGTGCTAAAATGGTACTAACTATGTACCATCCTTGGGGGAATTATTAAGATAGTCACTCAGCTAATTTTCTGTGAAGCTTAATTCTCTTGTGGAACCCCAGCTGAGAAAGTCTGTTAGGTTATAACGCTGTAACAAACAGCCTCCACATCTTTATAGCTTTAAAGCAACAAACCATATCCATGTGTGTCTGTGGGTGGCGGAGTTAGGAAAAACCACCAGTCTTCCCCACTGTGTCTTTTTCACTACTCACATGGAACACTTCACTTCTGACTTGTTATCACCAAATATGTGGGTTTTTTTCCCCCAACCAAGCAATTTTCTGCAAACAGCAGTATGGTGTCCTACAATTTAACACAATTCTGACACCATCCACCTAGAGATCCCACAGATTAAATCCCACAAGACTGCTCCCACCCCATTTCAGATGCCAATTGCAAGTACAGGTTGTCTCCTGTGCTTTTAGACCAATCAACTATAAATCACATGTTCCCATGACGGTCCCCTTGGGTTTAGTTAAATTGCTAAAGCCACTCACAGAACTCAGGAAAACAGTTACCTATGTTTACCAGTTTATTAAAGGATATGATAAAGGATACAGATGAACAATCGATTAAGGTACATGGGGTGAGGTCTGGGAGGTTCCTGAATGCAGGAGCTTCTATCCTTGTGGAATTGGGGTATATAATCCTGCTGGTATGTGGGTTTTCACCAATCTGGAAGCTCTCTGAAACGCCAGATTTGGGGGATTTTTTTGGAGTCTTTGTCACATAAGATAAATCATTAACTCCATTTCCCCTCCCTCTCCTCTGTCTGGGGAAGAGGCAAAGCTGAAAATTCCAAGCTTCTAATTATGGCTTCATCTTTCTTGTGGCCAACACCCTTCCAGGAGCCTATCTAGAGTCACCTCATTAGAACAAAAGAAGCTTATATCACTTAGGAATTTCTAAGTGTTTCAGAAGCCCTGTGTTAGGGACCAGGATCAAAAGCCAAATATTAGAATGATCCTCCTAGTGTTCTTGTCACTTAGGAAATTATAAGGGTTTTAGGAGGTCTGTGCCAGGAACTGGGGGAAGATACCAATACATATATTTCTAATTATTTGACAGTGGCTCTAGTCACATAGGAACCTAGGCTAGCAGCGGAGCCACCATCTCTCAAACATTACCAGTTATCTTCCCAGAAGTAAAACAACTTTGGGATGTTGTCTTACCAACAATTAAAGGTAGCTCCGAAGTAACAGTTGTTCATAAATCTTGCTTACATATTTTTGGCCATGGTCTCATAGCTGACCACAAAGGGCCAGGGAGTGCAATCTTAGCATGTGCGTGGTGGGAGAGAAGAGCTGGCTATCAGTAAATAATACTAATGACAGTAGGAACTAAAGAATTCTAGGTAGCCAGTGAGAGTACTACTACTGTGATTAAATTTGGGTAGTTTGAAAGTCTGGTGAGTAATCAAGTATGTTCGTGCACTGGGAAAATTAGGAAGAAAGGTTTCAGTAAAGACAAATGACTATTAAAATGGTCTGGGGAGTAGATTTAAAGATGCTCAACATCATTAGCCATCACAATGGCTTTCTCATACAATTTCCTCTGTTCTCCTAATACTGAACTTTGCCCAAGTGTTTATTTTCTTTTCCCTTTCTACTAATCACACTATTAAGAAAAATAATTTTTTCTAATCATATAAATGCCCCAGTAGTAACTTTTTAGTTCCAAGGTAGGTATTATTATTTGAACTTGAGAAGTCCCTGTCTCCTTAAAGAAGCAGGTAACCAGTGGGGAGCATGGCTTATAAACCAGTAGTGAGTTTTCCAAAGAGTGTGTTGTATGAAACAAATGTTCTGAAAGATGATGTGGGAAGTATTTTGGTAGTCATTTATCAGCCCATACTGTCTGGCTGTCTGACATCTCTTAGATTATAGAGGACACAGCTAGGAGAGACATAAGGCATCCTTTGGTCTAAACTTCTTATTTAGAAATGGACAGATTGAGTCTCAGAGACATTAAATGACTTGCCTATGCTCATGTAGCTAGTTCTTTCATTTTTGCTGGTTGTACATACATGATGATGCTAATCGTATTGGTACTGTTCTGAGTACTTACTATGTATTCATCCATTTAAGTTGGCTGCCTTGTGACCACACCAGTATTTGAATCCAGACCTACTGGCTCTGGAGCCTCTTCGTGGTAGAAAAATCTTTAGAATTGGTTGACTCCATCATTGTGAGTGAAAGTGATTTTCCATAAGGCCAGATGACTCAAGGAAACTTACCAACTTCAGTCTCTTTGATAAGAGGTCATGTTTCCTGTTTTCCTGGAAAGCGAGTCAGTAGCAGTTACTGATATGTGAATATGCTCTTACATTAGGCTTAAGCCATGTATCTTTATGAAAAGAAATTCAATAATCCAAGAGAAAAAAATTGTGTTTCTTAGTAAATTTCTCCAGTATCTTTATAACTGTATTTGTTCTAAATTATAGATTGTAGCCTTATCTGCAATACTTCATTAGATAGATGAAAATATAAGCTTCTTTCCATAATAATTCCTGTTTAGTATGATTTATAAAATTATTATTACTATGTTTAAATGGTAATCTGGATGTTTCTGGCCTCTCTAAATGAGCACGGACTCCATTCCTATAGCCCTTAAGGGACTTTCAGTAATAAGGAAGAACTGATCTGATTTTTTTTTCTCATAACATTTCTCTTTTCAAAAGATCCCAAAGCACCTTATAAATGGGAGGATGGTGTCACCTGTCTGGAGCACTAAATACATATGTCAGATGTACTGTAAAATAGCTAAGGATTGGAAGAGATAACGATTACCTAGTTCTACCTATAGAAGAATGTGTGAAATTATCATTAGCTGATAGTCTATTTCCATAAGTGGTTGATGTGAGAACACCCCTGTGAATCATATAATAGTTAAAGTAGGCTTAGGGAACATGTCAGGAAAAAGTATGTTGTGTGTGTTGCTTACATGTCCACCTGCTTGCCTGCTTGTCCTGTTTGTTTCTTGTCTTCCGAAAAGAAGATAGCTTTACTTTATCTGATCATGAAGTAGGCTTTGCTTATTGCTAAAATATTTAAACAACACTGAAAAGTATAAAGAAAAAAAGTAGCAGGTACTTACATTCCTGCTCCTCAGAGATAATCACTCTTCCATGTATTGCTAAAGACTTGCATATATGTATTTTTCAAAAATGAGTTAAATATACTGTGTATAGTCGGCATATTTTACTGAATATGTGTTGTGGGGATATTTTTCCTTTAGCAAGTATAGCTCTACATCATCATATTTATTTGACTACGTAATATTCCATGTTGCTTTTTCCACCAGTTTTATCAGGTACTGTACATTTGCTTGAATCACAAATATCCGTTTAATTATTTTATACACTTTTGGAGGGCTTAGTTCAAAGTATGGCATTATCCTCAACTGACAGTTAAATTTACTCATCCAATAATTATTTATTGAGTCCTTACAATATCTTAATCACTGTTCAAGGGATTTAGAATATATCTGCTGCCCTTGTGGAGTTTATATTCTAGAGGAAAAACAAGAAACATTATAGGACAGGTTAAAATAGGTGAACAAAGTCATCTCTCCCTAGATTGCGAGAGGAGACCCAAGAAGCAATCGGCTATGAGAGGGTGGGTAAAGTTGCCAGAGGCCTCTGCACGTGTCCAAGAAGGTTTAAGAGGCATTGTTTTCAGCTTTTATATCTTATTTCTAGTTAACAGGATTATGCTTTGTTCTAAAAAGGCACATGTTGTTTGTAACTTTGCTGTAATGAAGTATGATATTTCTATTATTTTAAAGAATTTTTAAAATTTCAGAAAGGTCAGCAGTTACTTCTTTTGAAAATATTTATATTCTTGCTTGATAGTATGCTTTGGTAATTTCCGTATGATACCTTAATACTTACTTAATTTGCTGACCTTATGATTAGAGTTCTGAATCTTTTGTCTTCTTGATTTTTCCTCATAATAATTCATCTATAAAGAAGTGAATTGATTTTCATGATTATATTAAGTAAACACAAGATATACCATCTACATATAATTACAAAGCATTTATAGTGGCAAGTCTAAGATCTTGTGACATCCATTATAGAGATCTCATAATTCTCCTCAATGATCATTTTTAAAAAGTATCACCATGAAAGAATTTGAAAGCAAGCTCGAGAGATATAGTTTAACAGTCATACAAGTGATGCATTGTCATCCTAGATTGCTTCCTATAGGATCTTTCACCTGAAATGTGTGTGTCCTTGGTCCTACCTAAGGCAGTTTTTTTTTTTTTAATCAAATCAATTACTTGGATAGAAAATGAGAACTAATATATTTTCAGGGTATATGTGGCTAGAGGAAATAACTGTTCAATAGTAAAACTAAGACTAGAAACAAAACAAAACTTAAAAGGTTATAATATTGGGCCGAAATCAACTATAATAATGATAATGATTGCCAGTATTTTTACATGCTTCCTGTGTCCCAGGCACTGTGCTAAGCACTTTGTATGAATTTTCTTATTTAATTTGCATAAGAACATGATGAGATAGGTACTGTTATTATACCCATTTTACAAAGACAACCAAAACTAGAGATGTTACATTGATTTTATTAAATTTCAAATGTAAGGCCATACATTTACATTAAATAAGAATAGATTGTGTTCGTTTTCTGACCATGTGGTAGATAAAGAAAAACTTCATCTGGTAGAGAACACTTAAAATGCTGGCTTGAAATAACTTTATTTCCAAAGTATGATTGTGAGCTGATTGTGACCTAAAGTAAGGAAACAGTGGCTAGAAAGAAGGACAGAGAATGATTCCACAGATACAAGAGCTGGCATCTGTTTTGGCAGGAGTAGAGGTGGTTGGAGGGTGGGGGAAGTGTCTGTCAGTCTTAGTGACCTGGAATGTAGGTTTTCAAGGGCCATATGCAGCTTAAGAGACAAAAACCGAGGTCTTCACACTAAGCCAGAAATCTGAAAAGGTGAGTTCTCTGAGGATGAACTTGCTTTTGGCCCCAGATAAGGAGGGTCCTGAGAACCCCTAGCCATAGCCTACATTCTGTTGATTTGAGGATGAAATTCACATTGCCTGCCTGTCTCAAAAAATTCCAAGCTGAAAATTTAGTTTGAAGTGAGTTATTACTGTTCCCAGGCATTTTAAAAATCTTTACTGAAAGAAAGTTTTTATGCATAGATGTCACAGAATTTACACAGATGAGTTTTTGAGGGACATGGGCTCATAATTAAAAAAGAAAAAATATATATACCTGAGTAAAAAAACCACCATGATTATGAGTTAGCTGAAGTAGGATACTGCAGAATTAGGCTCACAAAGACCGAAGCTATTAATATGATCACGTATAGCAAATAAAAGAACTATATTTAAAGACTTAAAGAAACTAAAAGAAAACAAGACACCATTAAAATGAACAAGAAAATGTGGAAAACAAAGACAATTCTTAGAATAGACATGGCTTAAGGAGAGAACTAGTGAAATAGAAGATAGATATTACAAAATTACCCAGAATGTAGCACAGAGAAGGGATAGAAAATATGAAAAAAAAATTAAGAGGATTAAGTAAGAAAGCCCAATGAATATTCAATTCATAGTTTCAGAAGTAAAGACTAGAAAGATGGGAGAAGAAGCAAGATTCAAAAGATATTTAACTAATAATGTGACAGAATTGGTGAAATATAAGCATTCAGATTGAGGTAGCCCAGTGAATTCTAAGTGGGGTAAATGGAAAGATATCCTCACAGACATATGCCAAAATAAATCTGCAGAACCCCAAAGATAAAAAAAATTTTTTTGAAATCAGCTGGAGAAAAAAGAACAACGAATAAACACAACTAACTTTTTATCAGGACCAATTCAAGCCAGAAGGCAATGAAATAACTTCAAAGTGCTGAAGACAAATAACTAGAATTGTCAACCTAGAATTGTCTACTCATTGAAAATATCTGGAACATGGGCAAAATAAAGGGTTTCAGACATAAAATTGAAAATGTTCACTACCAGTAGAGTCCCACCAAAGGGATTTCTAAAGGATATATTTTCAGAAAAAGAAGAAAAAGTCCCCAGAATTAATGTCTGAGAAGCAAGAGTAGAGAGAAAGGAAAGTAGAAAATTTATACATAATTATAATGAGTATTGACTATATAAAATAGTAATACTTAATTTGTGGGTATTAAAAAAATAAGATAGCTTAAGCTGGTTGTAAGTTGAGAATTTATGATCAGAGTTAAAGCATTGTAGGGTTCCTTTATTGTCTGAACAAGGATAAAGAGTTTGATTAGTAAAGAAATACAAATTAAAACCACAGTGAGGTATTGTTTACACAACCCCCAGATTGGTAAAAAATAAAAAGTCTTGCAAAATCAAGTTTTAGTGAAGATGTGTATGAACAGGAAGTTTTATTCACTGGTGAGGATCTAAATTGGCATAATCAGCTTAGAAAGTATTTGTCATTGTTTGGTTAAATTAAAGATATATATACATACACATATCTTAGAACCCATCAATTTCACTTCTAGGTATAAAGTCTTGAAAACTCACATGTGAACAAGAGACCTTTACAAGATTGTTTAGAGCATTATTGTAAACAGTAGATAAAAACTGGCAACAACTCAAATGTTGATCAATAGTAAAATAGATATTTAAACTGGGGTTCGTGCTGATGATGAAATACCATTCACAGTAGTGAATATGAGTGAACTATATAGTCCTACATTCAAGAACGTAGTTGGGGGCGCCTGGGTGGCTCAGTCAGTTAAGCGTCTGTTTTTGGCTCAGTTCATGTCCTCAGGGTCCCAGGATCGAGTCCAGTATCGGTCTCCCGGATGCTCGAGAGCCTGCTTCTCCCTCTGCCCCCACTCTGCACTCATGCTCTCTCTCACTCTCTCTCGAATAAATAAATAAGTAAAATCCTAAAAAAAAAGGAACATAGATGGATATCGCACACACAATGTTGAATAAAAGAAGCAAGACATGAAAGAAAACATACAGTTTAATTCCACTTATATAGAAATTCAAAAACAGAGAGGCACCTGAGCAGCTCAGTTGGTTAACTGTCTGCCTTCAGTTCAGTTCATGATGCTGGAGTCCCCAGGATCCAGCCCCACGTGTCAGCAGGGAGTCTGTTTCTCGTCCTTCTACTCCCCCCTTTTAAAAGATTTTATTTATTTATTTGACACAGAGAGAGAGAGATCAGATCACAGTAGGCAGAGAGGCAGGCAGAGAGAGAGGAGGAAGCAGGCTCCCTGCTGAGCAGGGAGCCCGATGCGGGGCTCCATCCCAGGATGCTGAGATCATGACCTGAGCCGAAGGCAGAGGCTTTAACCCACTGAGCCACCCAGGCGCCCTACCCCTCCCCTTGCTCTTGCTCTTTCTCACTTAGTCTCTCAAATAAATAAATAAATAAATAAATAAATAAATAAATAAATAAATAAAATCTTCATTAAAAAAGAAATTAAAAAACAGAAAAAATGGAGCTATATTTTTAGGGCTATACAGAGATGATAATATTTTTTAAAATATTAAAAATACTAAATAAAACACAGGGCAGCTTATCACAAAAGTCGGAATAGTGATCAGCTCTAAAACAGAGCTTCCGGGAAGGCAGCCTCTAGCTTCAGTAAGGCAGCCTCTGGCCACATGTGTCTATAGAGTATTTGAAATGTGACTGCTCTGAACTGAGATGTGCTAGAAGTGTAAAATGGATTTCAAAGGCTTTAACTATAAAAAGAATATATAATATCTAATAATAGAATTTTATATAGATTACATATTATAATGATAATATTTTACATATATTGAGTTAAATGAAATGTCTTAAAATTACTTTCACCTGTTTTTTTGTTTTTACTTTTTAAAAATGTGGCTACTAGAAAATTTTAAATTATATGTGGCTATCTTTACATTCCGAATGGACAGAGCTGCTCTAGAGGTTGAGGACAGAGCTGAGATTGATGCAGGACCAAAGGTTGCTTCTGGGTAGATGGCAAGGTTGGCAAAGTTATGTTTCTTAGATGGTGGTTTCATAATATTGCTATATAATTATTCATTTACCTGTGTGTCCGAATATACATATCTGGTATGTAAAATGCATATTTCTGTGTATATGCCTTAAATTAAAAAATATACTTATGGGGTGCCTGTGTGGCTCAATCGTTAAAGCATCTGCCTTCGGCTCAGGTCATGATCCTGGGGTCCTGGGATCAAGCCCCGCATCTGGCTCCCTGCTCAGCAGGAAGCCTGCTTCTCCCTCTCCAACTCCCCCTGCTCGTAGTCCCTCTCTCACTGTCTCTCTGTCAAATAAATAAATAAAATCTTTAAAAAAAATACATGTAAAATGTTGATAGTAATTGACTTTATAGGATAATCATTTAAAATATTGAAGTAAATGGTAATAACTTCCAGACTAATAAAGGAAGAAAAATGAAATGGGAGGGGCAGGAAAAAATATACTCCATTCAGCCTAAAAGAAAGCAGGAAAGGAAAAGTATAAAAGACACAGAAGTAGGACAAATAGAAGTCATAAAATGAGTTGTGAGACATAACTCCTAATATACCTTCTAAAAGGACTTGAAAAGGTTGAAGATTTAAAGATTAAAATAGTAAAGAAAAAAATTAAAGATTATCTGAGAGTACTAAACAGGTGTCAAACAAACATATAAACAATAAAAAAAATGACAGCTTATTTTTTTATGAAATACACCTAATACAAAAGGACACAGGATGGAAAAAATGTACCAAGCAACTCTAAACATAAGGAAAGGAGAATAGCTCTATGATAACAGATAAACATGAAGGTCGAAGGGAAAATGCATTTCTAGAGATGAAGAGGGTCACTATATATTGATAAATGGTTTACTTTGCCAGGAAGATTGTAACAAGCCTTCAAATCATATACACCTAATAACATAGCTTCAAAAATATAAGGCAACAATTGGAGAAATGAATTCACAGTCAATGTGGGAGATTTTAACATATCCCTATCGGGTAGTGATAGAACAGATAAAAAATTCTATAAGTATAAGAAGAGTTTAAAAATACAATTAACAAACTGGACTTAGTGGAAATGTAGAGAATATATCACTAGCAACTGCAGAATACACATTCTTTTCCAGCATACATAGGAACAATTTTTAAAACTATATCATGAATCAGCCTTCAACAAATTGAAAAGAAACACCATCACAAGTACCATATGTTGTTAAGGCAAAACAAGTGGTTAGAAATCAACAAAAAAATCTAAAGATAAAATAACCCTTACAATATTTGCATACTTAAAAATATTTCTAAATCATTCTCCCATCAGGGAAGAAATTGTAAGGGAATTATAAAATATTTTAAACTAATTTGAAATCATAAAAGTACTACTATCTATAACAAAAGGGGATGTGCTTATGGGATAGCTTTACATTCAACTTTTTAGCTTGAAACGCTTACATTATAATTTAAAAGATGTCTAATGTTAATTAACTAAAATCCAACTTAAAAACTTAAAAAACATAGCTGGATAAACCCAGAGAAAATAGAAAAAAATAAATAATAAAAATTTGAAGAACAGTTAATGAAACAGGAAAAAAAAGGGACATGGCTTGTTCTTTGAAAATTAATAAAATTGACAAAATTCTGGTAAAGAGTGGTCAAAAGCAAATTTAAAAGAAGGGAAAGATGGGGGCGCCTGGGTGGCTCAGTGGGTTAAAGCCTCTGCTTTCGGCTCAGGTCATGATCTCAGCATCCTGGGATCGAGGCCCGCATCGGGCTCTCTGCTCAGCAGGGAGCCTGCTTCCTCCTCTCTCTCTGCCTACTTGTGATCTCTCCCTCTGTCAAATAAATAAATAAAATCTTTAAAAAAAAAAAAAAAAAGAAGGGAAAGATGGGGGGTCTGGCTGGCTCATTTGGTTAAGCATCTGCCTTCGGCTCAGTTCGTGATCTCAGGGTCCTGGGATGAAGCCCTATATGGGGCTCCCTGCTCTGCGGGGAGCCTGCTTCTCCTTTTCCCTCTGCCTGCTACTCCCCCTGCTTGTGCTCACTCTCTCTCTCTCTCTGTCAAATAAATAAATAAAATATTAAAAAAAAATAAACTAAAAATAAAAGAGGGTGGGGCGCCTAGGTGGCTCAGTTGTTGGGCATCTGCCTTCGGCTCGATCGGGCTCCCTGCTTGGCGGGAAGCCTGCTTCTCTCTCTTCCACTACCCCTGCTTGTGTTCCCTCTCTCGCTGTCTCTCTCTCTCTCTCTCTCCGTCAAATAAATAAATAAATAAATCTTAAAAAAAATAAAAAATAAAAAAAGAGAAAAGAGATGAAGCACAAATAATTCTGGATTTGAAAAAGAATAAAACGTGGCAGAGATTAAAAAGAAAAGACATTTTGTCAATACATTTAAAACTTAGATGAAATGGAATATTAGTAGAAATATACAAATTACCAGACCTTACTCAAAGCATAGAAAATGTACATGGTCTTATAAATCATTGAATAAATTAAACCAATAGTTAAAATTTTGTCATAAAGAAAACATTAAGACCAGAGGGCTTTGTAAGTGAGTTCTAAACATTCAGTATGGATAATTTCAATATTACACAAATTATACAGTGTTCCAAGCAGAAATATACTTTTCAACTAATTATATAACACTAATATAATTGTGATATTGAAACAGGTTGGTACCAGTTACAAGAAAGGAAAATGACAGGGTGCTCTCATTCGTAAATAAAGGTGAAAAATTCTAAACAAAATATAAAAAAACTGAGTCCAGCAATGCACAGATATATACTATATGAGGACCAGCTTCAGCTCATGTCATTCTTTTTTTTTTTTTAAAGATTTTATTTATTTATTTGACACAGAGAGAGAGATTACAAGTAGGCAGAGAGGCAGGCAGAGAGACAAGGAGAGGAGGAAGCAGGCTCCCTGCTGAGCAGAGAGCCCGATGCGGGCCTCTATCCCAGGATGCTGAGATCATGACCTGAGCCGAAAGCAGAGGCTTTAACCCACTGAGCCACCCAGGCGCCCAGCTCATGTCATTCATGCAAGGTAAGGTTATCATTACAAACACCTGTAAGAATATAGAAGGACTTGAGCAATACTGTCAACCAACTTAATTGACATTTTCATCTACCCAGTAACAGCAAAATTTGTGTTCATGTACACATAAAGCACTCATGAAGAAAGAATGGGTAAAATGAATGTCAATTAACTTAAAATTCTGAATGTTGGCAAGAATGTGGAGCAACAGGAACTCTCATGTTGTTAGTGGGAATGTAAATTGGAAAATAACTTGGCAATATCTAGTATGGTTGAAGATTGGCATGCACTGTAAACTAGGAGCTCCATTCTTAGGTACATGTCCTAGAGAAAAGCCTACACGTGTATCTAGAGACAGGTACAGTTGACCCTTGAACAACATGGAGGTCACCAATCCCTAAATTCATACATACCTTTTGACTCCACCAAAATTTGACTACTTATAGCCCGATATTTACTGAAGTCCTTACTGATAACATGATAAGTCAATTAGCACATATTTTGTATGTTATATGTATTATATACTGTATTCTTATAATAAAGTAAGCTTGAGAAAACAAGATGTTATTAAGAAAATCATAAAGAACAGAAAATACAGGGGCGCCTGGGTGGCTCAGTGGGTTAAAGCCTCTGCCTCCGGCTCAGGTCATGATCTCAGGGTCCTGGGATGGAGCCCCACATCAGGCTCTCTGCTCAGTGGGGACCCTGCTTCCTCCTCTCTCTCTGCCTGCCTCTCTGCCTACTTGTAATCTCTCTCTCTCTCTGTCAAATAAATGAATAAAATCTTTAAAAAAAAAACCAGAAAATACATTTATACTACTGTACTGTAAAAAAACCATGTGTGGGGCGCCTGAGTGGTACAGTCGGTTAAGGGTCCAACTCTTGGTTTTGGCTCAGGTTGTGATCTCAGGGTCATGAGATCGGGTGCCTTGTAGGGCTCTGAGCTGAGTGTGCAGCCTGCTTAAGATTCTCTCTCTCCCTCTGATTCTTCCTCTATCACCCCCTCCCCTACCACCTTCTCTCTTTCTCTCTCAAATGAATAAATCTAAAAACAAAACAAAACCATGTGTAATTGGACCCCCACAGCTCAAACCTGTGTTGTTCAAAGGTCAACTGTACGAATGTCTGTAGCAGCTTGTTTTTAATAGAAGAGGGGGAAATAACTCCCCTAAAGTCCATCAGTTGCTTAATGAATATGTAAGTTGTTTTACATTCATTCAGTTATATACAATGCAGTTGTGACATAATATAGATGAATGCTGATTTTAAAAGGCAGTGAGAGGAGACTTGCTTCTGGCTATAACTAAAACACACATGTATCTCTCTGGCCCATGCATTAGTTTTTCTCTAGGGTACATGGAACTCCTAGGTTCTAGTGTATATACATTTATAAAAGATAGTGCTTAATTTTCCTTCAGAAGAGTAACTAACCAATTTGCATTTTCCCCACTCTTTTCATTTTTCAGTGCATATTTTTGTTTTATAATTGGGATCATTTATTTTTATAGTATTGTGGGTTTTTCTTATGAGTACTACAATGTAAACACTTTTCCTATTAGCATTTAAAAAATAATTTTACTGACTTCATAATATTTTGTTAAGTGACTATATTATTGCTTTTTAAGCCATTTCTGTATTTATATATTTTGTGTCTATCAAAGAAGACTTTGGTGGGGATGGGATCAGTTCATAGACAACAGCTATTGGAAAGATTATTATATAGTGAGAAAAGGAGCCTTTTTATGTTTACAGAGAGCAGAATTAAATTTAGCTGTAAGAAACAGATTTGTCTGGAAAAAAAAGAAGAAAGAAAGAAACAGATTTGTTTGAACCAGAATAAGGACTAATACCACTGACATCAAAACTAGAGAGATGTTTTGGGAGCACTCTTACACAAGCTGGAGCTGGGTAGAGCCAGTCGGTAGAAATGTGAAATCAAGTGTTTACCACAGGGATTGGATTAAATGGCATTCCAACCCTAAATTTAGTATGCACATGTTATATTTCAAGTTGAAGACAGATCCTGTTGGCCTTTATTTTTTTCGTTATTATTTTTATTTTCATTATTATTATTATTATTATTTGCCCCAGCCTGTTGGCCTTTCTTAAAAACATTTCTTACATCCATCCCCTTCTTTCTGTTCTCAGGATCTTCATCATCTTTTGCCTAGGTTATTCCTGTAGTCTCCCAACTAGAACTCCTGATTCTAATTCTTGGTTTAATCTTCTTGACATTATGCTGCCAAGTTGCTTTTGTAATAGAACTTCCTATGATCCTGCATATGTCATGCTAATCAAACCTTTAATTATCCCCTATTGCCCTTAGGATAATGCTCAAACTTTTTAGCCTGAAATTCTTGACTTTATAAATTGGACCTTCATTCTTTTATTCATTCAACCACCATTTAATGAGCACTAACTCTTTGCCAGGGACTATGTTATTTGATGTTGGTAATAGAAAGATGAATAATATCAAGCACTATGCCCAGTAAGAGTAAGTTAAAAAGAGCTGGGAAGGTGGGCTTAGAACAAGTTTTGGTTTGTTTGTTCATTTCTTTTAAAGGAAAAGTAAAGGATTTTTGAAAAGCTTTTGAAAAGCTTATTTAGAAGACCCCTAACTTGGTTTAGAGACTCAAAGAAGGTTTAGCTTCTACCACTCCCCTGGAAGAACTTTCTGTCCTCATCAGACGGGTCTATTTTCTTCTTCAAGTACACTTGATTAATTTCTGCTTCATGGTGTAATTTTTTTTTCTAATATGAAAAATGTTCTCATACTATCTTCCATAATGTACTTTCAAAGTAGGTTGTGTTTCATAGCTTCAATTATTTCATATGCTGTGTAACTCCTTCAGTATACACCCCTTACCTGAATCAGAAAACTTATTTTTGCATCACTCACTTGCTTTTTATTTATGTGCTTATTATTTTATTATTTAATAATAGCACTTACTTACGAATGTAAAGAATATATTGATATTGTTTCCAAGTCTATATTGCAACATTATATTTAAACTTGGTGTTATTTTATTCCTAATGTGCGTATTTGTCTTTCTAGTGAGATTATAAACAGCTTGAAGACATGTTGTGTCATACATATTTCTCTGTTCCCCAGAGACTTGTATACAAGTCCTATGCAACTAGTTTATAGAAGGTTTTAATAAACATGTGTTGAATGAGAACATATTGACTTCATAAACTAAATGCTTACAGTGCTGTAATAATTGAACTTTCATACTTGACCCTGAAAGATTCTTTTCTTGTCATAACGTTAGCCTTTTCTAATTCTCATCCCATCCCCCACCTGTTTTAGACAAATGTTTTTGGGGTTGCAATTTCAGCTCGATATGACTTTCCAGACATTTTCTAGGACTTGTGCAATTGTAAGTCATTGTAGTATCTCCTGCCACACCAGATGGCATTACTTCTTCGGTGTGTGTATGTCAAGGAACTACATAAATGTGTTAAAACATAGAGAAATTAAGCCATGTATTGTGTGTGTGTGTGTGGGGGGGTAGGGCCCATAAAAACCTCTCCTTTTCTCAGTTTTCTCTTTACTAATGTATTTCATCTTTTATATCTCCCCTTATATAAAAGTAGAATCTTTTATTCCCATCTTCTACTTTTACATATCATGCTCTATAACATTTGTAAGATTTGGACCTGTCTTTCCATTTCCACATCACGGTTCTGGTGGTGGCCTTAGGTACATTACATTTGATCTTCTATTCATTTCATCATTAACATCATCATCAGGAACAACAACCGTCGAACACTGGGCACTTGTACAGTTTGTTGTCTCATCAGGCTCATCCTCGATTTGACTAGATATGAAAATGGCTCTTTGTTGTTTGCCTTCTTTCCACCCCACCAATGCTTTGGTTAATAAACTGTCTTACTTAGAGTGTAATCATCATACTCAAGTGTAGCTGACTAGTTAGCAGCTTTATATTCCATTCCATCGGTGATGGTTGTTTCTTGGTAGTGGAATGAGTGAAAAACACAAGGGAAAGTGGGCAACCATGCCGACTCTTTACTGATTTTGCCAACATTATGGCAAATTGTTTGTGATTTGTGGAAATGGACTCTCTTTTATCAATGGTTGACTATCAATTCCTTTTTCTGGAGAGAAGGCATTAGTTAACGCAGTTCAAGGATTTGTCTGAGAAGAGCAGCACATCAGTTAGAATGCTAATTCACTCCACTGGCAGCAAGCACAGTGAAATGACAGCTTGGAGGGGGGTAAGAGGAGTGTCTGAAAATGGCAGCAGATTGGTATTTCGAAAGGGGAGGGAAATTTCATAATGATGAATAAGAAAGATGACATTTGGTGCTCACATTTAACTTGCATTGGATGTCCATATAAGGGTCAGTATGCATAACCTCTCTTGATTAGGCCTCCGGCTGCCCAGCAGCTGACTGGGTGTATACCCTTCAGACTGTAACCAAAAGAAAGGCCTAGATAATTAGGCCAAGTTGAACTGCAGGAGGTAGCCAGCTTCTCTGCTGCCTTTTGTATATTCATGACCCAGCTTGATTGATGGAAGGACAGTGTTTGGTGACACTGTCATTTGCAAGTTGAAAGGTAGGCTACAGGCTGGAGCCAAGATCAGATGTGCTTTAAAGAGTCCTACAATAAACTCATTCGGATGCTGATGATGTTCACATATGCATTTCTTTGTTTCTTACTGTTTCTCATGGACATCTGTTAATTTGTAGAAATTAGCTTGGTTGTTTTCAGTTAAAACCTCACACTAAGTTACAAGATAGTTTTGTTTAAAAAGTTGTACAAAGTTGCTAGTGATATAACGCGTGATGGGGAGGCTCAGATGTTTTCATGTGGTATTTTCATTTGTTCTTTATAAAGGAATTTTAACTATATTTCTTGCATTGATATACATCACTAGAAGCAAGTGACTTTTTTCCAGGAAGAAAGTTAAATGGAATTTTTTCACATATTTCACATATTTCAGAAATCTCAAGTGCTGGTATAAGAAAGTTTTCCAGAAAATATGTGCTTTTGTAAAGAAACTGTTCTTTATCAGAAGGTATATGAATATCTGAGGTTTCCTTTTAAAATTATCATTCTTAAAATGAGTCTTTTATTCATTCTGAACTCTTTTCTGTTGTTTACTCAAAGATTTGATTATTTAGACTTGTGGCAAATGAGTCGAAAATACTAAAGGAAGGCAGAATCCTGAAACAGAAACATGAGGTTAACCTAAGGACCCTCTTCAAAATGTAGAACCTAAATTATCATAAATTATTATAAGAATGAATATCATATTATGCTAATTAAAAAGCTATGAAGAAAGGAAAGGAAATACTGAAGAGAATTTTTGACGTACCTATTTCATAAATATTAAGCTACTACTTAAGTAGATCCTTTGAGAAACACCACATAGATGTGAGCACTGCTTATTCTTATTAATTGTATTTTTCAATACTTTCATTATTACATTGATGCTTTTGGAAGATAGTGTTGTTTTGGTATAGCTAAATGATCATCAACCTGAAAATGATTTGAATACTCTCTGAAAAATCCTTAGACATCTATTTTAGGTATGTTACCTAACTTCTGTTAGTTATCATAACTTCAGGTAATCCATTTTAAAGCTCTTTGTTAGCTATAAAGTGCTGTATAAATGTAAGTAGCAGCAGCAGCAGCAAGGACAGCAATTGCTGTTGTTGCCTTTATTATTATTAAGAACTAATAAAGGTTATTGTAACAGCTATAACACTTGTAATAGGAAGCAGTCCTCCTATTGCATTCTTGTCGATGAAATGTGACAGATCAGGTATGAAACTTTTCTTATAAAAGCAAAATAGACAAGAAAGACTTTACCAGGTCTTTCAAGCTATTTCCATATCAATTTTCTGACTTTGCTCCTCCCCACCAGATGCTGGAAAAGGCAGTTTTCTCCAACTGACACTAATGTTTTCCTAAAGAAGGTTCTGGAGGGTGTTGGAAACACACTCTGATCACTACAGAAATCATGCAGACTCCTTCTAAAGTTATTTCAGTCGTAATTGACATTTGAGATAAGCATCTGAAATGTAGTATCCTAAATCTGTCTGTATAGTATTCAGAAACTCTTTGCTGTAATTTGTGGTAATTATTTCTAAATCAAACAGTTATCTTTTAGTGGAAAAAAGTATTAATATCTCTAAAATGTTAATGAAAATGTCATTTTCCTCACTTAAATCACATCTCAGGGTTTTCAAATACTGGATTTTCTTTTAGATTTTTCTTATTAGAAATTGAAAGCAAGGTATGTTTTTTCTTGTGAAATAAGATAGAAGTAAAAAACTGTCTTACTGAATAGAAACAGCTCCAGGAATTTTTTTAAAAAAGAAAGCTGTGCCTTCTTGAACTGACTTTAAATGTATTGTGTATTTTTCTGCTAAAGAGCAATATTCTTAATGTGTTAGTTACTACTCTTCTCATTAAGTCTTTTCAAAATTTTAAAGGTGTCACTTTGTCAGGAAATTCTGGGTCTTTCCTGTGATAAAATAAACTTGACACTTGTTCCATGAAGGCATCTTCTCCCTGCTTATCAGCTCTTCACTTTATGGCTGTGCTTTGAAATTTGTGCCTGTGACTCCCATCTTTGTATTTACTCCAATTAACACATAAACCCTAATTAGCCAGATCAAGGGACTTGGGAGTCCATAAATGGAAAGTGACATGGCAGAGCTTGGCAGCTGGCATCAAGGCACGGTGACAAAAATAGGGAAGTATCAATTAGAGGACATTGATGGTAAAGCTCTGTGTTGGGACGGTAGATTTTAACAGTTCTCTGTGTCACTGACTGCTGACTCTAGGGTAGGGATGTAGAAATCATTTAGTAAAATGACAGCGAAGTTCAAGTACTGAACTTAAGGTAAATGTAAAACAGTAATAATAAAACCTGAACACCATTTTAATTTGATTTTATAACATTATCAATGACAATAAATTATACATTTCTTCCAAAATCAATTTTTGTGAATCTACCTGTAGTATGAGTTTCTAAGTTTTGAGATTATTACGTAAATGTATAACATTCTTTCTTGAGTAGGAATGCAAGAGTCCTGAATCATCAATCCTTAGTAGCTTTACTCTCTCTCCTCTAAAGTTTTTCAGGGGAAGGGTGGTCCAAGTGGGTGGATTTGGGAGTATCCATGATCACTGTTAAGTATTAACTTAAGTTCCAGACTGCAGTTTTAGATTACACGTATAATTCAACAGTGAAAAAATTTAGGACTTTAAACATTATTCCAGGGCGCCTGGGTGGCTCAGTGGGTTAAGGCCTCTGCTTTCGGCTCAGGTCATGATCTCAGCGTCCTGGGATCAAGGCCCGCATCGGGCTCTCTGCTCAGCGGGGAGCCTGCTTCCTCCTCTCCCTGTCTCTCTGCCTGCCTCTCTGCCTACTTGTAATCTCTCTCTGTGTGTCAAATAAATAAATAAAATCTTAAAAAAAAATTTAAAAAAAAAAAAAACATTATTCCAGTTTTAGAAAACTAATGTTACAAAAATAAGACTTGTGTCTCAATAGAGGAGTGTTATGAGGCTTTGTGCATCTCTCATTACTTTAGAGAGTAATGGAAGTTAAATATACAGGAACTGGGCTGGTTTTCTAGTTTTGTGGTTTCAGCTATCTGGTTTCTAACATTGGTCTACTCTTCAAGTGGGTGGCTGGGTATTTGTAAAGAAGGCTCTGGAGGGTATTAGAAACACTGTATATAATTTCAGTATAGAAATAATACATACCCTTTAAATCGAATCGAGGGATCGTTGGAATCGTTGGAATCGAAGATGGGGTTTATTTTTTTTCTCTTGAGAATTAGCCCAAATGGCAATTTGAATCTATGTATCATCTGTTAGATATTAGACAGTAGAGGGGTATATGTATTTATTTTTTTCATTTTGGATAGTGAGTGGCTCTGTAAGCTTTGTTGGTATTTTGCTTGAATGTAGAGGTGGTCTGTAGTTTTTCATTCAAGTAGTTGATTTTAAACTTAAGACTGTGAAGTTTTAGTTGCCATGTACCCCTATTTCAAGTACTGCAGAAAATGGGGGAAAGAACTCTTATTTGAAAAGTCACTGTTCTTGAGGAGTATTTGAAACATTAGAAATCTGCCAGAAGGTCTATTAACATAAACGTTTAACTCAGACACACAAACATGTACTGAAATGAAAATGTTTCATGCATTAATTTGCTGCAGAAGGAACTAACATAACAATTAGAACAACATTCTGCCTACTTAGACTTAAATTTCCTAGGGCAGTGATAATACATAGTGTTGTTGTAGTTTAAGTCTTTTAACATATACAATAGTTTATTCTGTTGTTAAAATGAATTCTTCTGTTTTTAAACCATTCAAACATGGTAAACCCTAGATAACTGGAAAGAAGCATTAGGAGTGTAATTTCTAGACTGAGATTTGGAAATTCTCTCTTTGACTCAGGGCTTATTAGAACTACTTGGAGGAAACAGTTTCTTTTCTAGCTTTGCAAAGGAATGATGTCTGTATTTTGTAATTGTGAAAATACCAGATGCTGTCATAAAAACAGGGGAACCCAACTAATAGAAAAGTAATCCATATGAGGCTATTTTGTTTGCTTGCCATTTTCAGTCATTACTCTCAGTGGTACTTTTGTGGCTGAGCTGGTAACCTGCCTTATAAGGAACACCCTAGCAGTGACCAAATATGTGTTCTGTAGCTTTTTTACACCAATGAGAGAAATTGTGACTTTTGGAAATCAGATGTTTTCCACCCTACTTGTGTAGCCAGTACATTGACTTTTTTTTTTTTTTAGCATGCTGATCCCAGTTGCATGGTCATATGTTGTAAACCACATGGAACTATTTCAAACTGTGATGGGGGAAAGTAACAACTGCAAACATTCCTCCTTGAAGCAAGTGGTTGTCCTAAACTGAGCACTGTAGAATAAAAATGGAAACATAAAAATAGCAGTTGGAAAGATAAAACAGCATTTATAGTACTAATAAAACCGTTGTGGCTTCCACAGGAAAACATGCTTTGTAACCTAATGCTTACCTGAAAGGACTGTCGAGTTTCTGAGAGTTATAGCTGTTTTTGTAAGAGAAGCACAGAGATTTGCTTGAGGGCTGAGTGATAGATTCGCCTGCCTGAAGCATCCCAGTGTGTTTATACATGGCTTGTATGGCAGCTTTCATAAGACATTTACCCCATGATTTGCGATGAGCTTATGTGTGAATAATTAATGGCAATTAATCCTTAATTACAGTAATTAGGCAAGTCACAGGAAATTAAGCTGCAGCTGGAGAAGACCATGCCTGGGAAGAGAGGATTGGGGGCTGTGTGAATGTGCCATTTACTGACAGCATTACTAGGATGCGCAGTATTCAGCAGCTTTGGCATTTCTATTGGCAGCCTTGGGTAGGACAAGAGTGCTCTGCATTAGAAGCAATCTATAGTTGTCTACAAGAGTTTTAAGTTCAAGTGCCAAAATGTTGTGTTGCATATGGTGATTATCTAAGTTTATTGGTTGCTATAACTCAAATGACTGTAATTGTTTTTGGCTTGATAACAGTGACATTAGAACCAGGAGCTTTTATGTATTCATAGGTTCTGTTGGCATGAAACATGATGCAACTTTTAGAAACAATTCATCCAGGTTTGCAATTATGAAATAGATAATGTAATTGTCTAGAAATTAACTGAGAAAATTTCAATCAAGAACAACAGCAGAACATACAGTATCTTGGTTGAGAAGTTAATTACTTTATTACTAGTTGCTTTTCCCAGTTAAGCATGGTGGTACACAGGATGTTGGACGTATTTACTGAATTGAACACATACTCCAAATGTAAAAATACCTGAAATTATAAAAACAAAATCATTCACATTAAATGCTAACAAACTTAATGCTTACGAAACTATAAGGTGTGTTTTAGAAACAAACAAAGCAATCATTCGATAGAGAGCAGCACTGCCCTACAAATCGCTGGTGAGAGATGTTCATAGTTCTCCATTTGGGAACACAGAACTTCTGCCATTATCTTTGTGGAATTCAGAAATCGTAGGGCCACTGTATCCCTAGATAAAAAGCATATAGAGAAGTTCCACTGTATTTTTCACTATTAAGTGCAAATTGAATCATGATAATAGCATCTTTATGTACCCAGTGAGTAGTAATGTTTATCATTCATTTTTCTCTTTGAACTTCAGGGCACAACCAGAAGTTGGGCCCACATATTAGGTTGGTTCTGGTGTTAAACTTATCCAAACTATTAATCTGTTACAGTCATAGCTATTGTAATAGCTAGAGTACTTCTCAGTACCAACAAAACTATTGGGAAGAGGACGCCCTTGGCAGATAGTCTAAAGTAGATAAAAATACATACATAGTGTTTTTTTTTTTAACTGTCTAGTCTAGTTGGAGACATTTGTAAAGGTTCACCTTTCACACTACAAAGGAAATTTAGGGTTTTGTTTTTTTTTTTCCAATCTAATTTGTGATCAGAAATACTTGGTGCAGTAGGCTGTTCTGGTTATTAAATGTTAAATATACAAAGCCTCATCTTTCAAGAATACCTTTTCTTCTAAGACCACTGATGGAGAGTGAAGTTATGTGAAATTTATAGATTATTGCCTTCTGTACTTCTGCTTCACTTTAAAGAGGAAGTGAGTCACAATATCCTAATAATGGTCTTGATTTTATAAATGATTTTTCCCCTTGAAATAAGCAACACATTCATTTTAATATGTAGAATCGGTTTGCTAGCAGGGCGACAGTTTAAAAAGGCTTCCAACTGTGACACAAGTGCAACCATATTGCTTCCTATTACTCGCTAAGGTAGTTGTTTAGAAGAGAGAATGTTCTCCCTGGAAATGTTTAAAGTGCTGTAATTTTATTTAGGATAATGAGGATTTATAACCATTTTGCCATATGAAAACCTGCCTTTAGACAGAGTGAAATAGGCTGTTTTGGTTATTGAATGTTCTTAACTCTAGGGTGTGTGTGTGTGTGTGTGTGTGTGTGTGTGTGTGTGTGTGTGTGTGTGTCTTATAGCAGTAAGTGTTTGCACTGGAAATTAAGCTAGTTTATTCTATATGTTGGCCTGTGTTGCATATTAAAATATTAAGTGATACAATTCAAGTTTGGTCCATGTAAATGTTTATGTTTCTTCGTGCATGGGATTTCTTTGTACTGAAACATAACTAAATAGAGAGTCTTTGTTCTTTTCAGAAATAATTTTGACAGCAACTGCTGGGTATCCTTGGGGCCCTGACTGAGTCTTTATAACTTTGCTCATAGAAGTTGTACTAGAGGAAGTTATTTTGAGTGATGGTCAGGTGGATAGTGCACAGGGAGATAGCTATGATAGAAAAGTGCATAGCAGGATCTGTATTTTTAACATTAAGGGTGACATTAATGTAGTGTGTATTATCATTAAAAATTAACGTGGTAAATATAAATTTGACTTATATTATTAATACTATATTCTATAACACTGTCTCAAAACCCACTGTGGAATAGTTTATGTAGGCCTCTGCCTCTGATATGGGAGGGGCAAGAAAGGAACCAGAACAGTTAGAGATTTTTATCAGGTTTTTATCTCCTCACTGAAAATCTTAGCTCTCAAAACATTTCTAATTTCCCTCATTTGAAGGTTCAAACAGTTTCAAATTACTACCCATGGATTGTTCTTGACACCCCGAATGGTAAATTTGAGCTGTGGAAATGCTGGAATGTGTTTTTGTGCTTTTCCTGAACAAGGGAATTCAACGGGTAAATTACAGTCATTTACTGGGAGTGTAATTTACTGAGAGCCTTTAGGCAAATGCAGGAGAAAGGACAGCAGCAGAACGGAAAAAACAGCATAAAAACTGTTTTGTGTATTTTTCCCCCTTTTCTCATTAAGTATTTATTCACATAAGAGTTTTATGAATTAATGGATGGTCCCACAATTAAGACAGATAACCTTTATTCATTTTCACTACTGATAGATCCAGTATTTGAAACAGTGATTGCCATGAGAGAAAATTACAACCTGAATCACATTTCTGAAATTCTACTAGTTTATTTTGCATTTAAATCCGTGTTTATCTTACTGAGAATTATAAAGCAATCTGTTGCTCTGTCTTCAGAATGATTACATATTTCACTAATTTAGATTCTTACTATGACAGCATTCAAATAATAAAAGTTCTGGATTTTCTTAGTGGACAAATTAGTGAAAAGACTTTTCATACTTAGGTCTTGAAAAGTATTATTCTACTTTTCTCACATACCGCAGATGAATCTTATTTTGAAAAGAAAAAGACCATTTTTGTAGAATGCAGAGTTTTAAAGCATCACAAGATAACCCAGCCATTTTATTAAAGGTTAAAGAGAAATTTTATGAAATTGTCAACTAATTCTTTTTAATACAAGTATATAAACATGTGTGGTAATTCTTATAAACAGTTCTGACCAGTTCCTTTCATGAAAAGCAGTGTGCTCTGTAGTAATTGCTAAGCAAACAGAAAGCTGTGTTGCAAAGTGGTTTTGTATAGCATATTGTAATTTGACACTTAAGTTGTGCCCTGCATTACCCTGTGTCATAATTGATGGCTAAAGAAAAGCACACGCTATGCTAATCATTTGTTAGAATAGCTTGTTAAATTGTGGTTGCCAATTTTAAATAAACTATGGAATGTCTGTATTTTAAGGTTTTGTAGCCAACAGTTTTAAACAGTCATTTTGAAGCTGTTTTTTAACTTTCTGTTGCATATGCACAATTCTGCCTTTGCACACAAGGTCAGCATGTTCGCCAATTTAATAGCATATTATCAAGAACAAAATCAATGAGCTGCAGGTTTCACACCAGTATCTCAGGGGACTTTTCTGTTTATACTTCCTTGTACTAATCCTGAATTTGGTGTCCTTTTAAAAACATCAAGATGGATATTTATACATATTTTAACTTCTTAAAAGTAAAAAAAAGTAAAAAGTAAAAAGTTTCAGAATTAGAAAGTGAATTTAGTTATTTTTAGAACACAAGGGTGAATTTATCTTCTATTTACAGAACACAGTGGTCATAAAACAGCATATTTTAATATAGAAGTTCTTAACTACAGAATGCCAAAAAGAATTTTAGTGCAATAAAATGAGATTCGGGATACTTAAACATGTGATGAGTCAGTCATGGCATATAAAGAGAGAGGAATCCAAACTTGGTGAGAATTGTTGACTTAGAATTGAGAGCAACAGACCTCTATCACCTCTAGAATAAGAGCCGAAGCATAATGAAGGAATATATGCATTTAGACATAAAAGAAATGTTACTTCTGTGGAGAAAAATGATTTAGTGTGCAGAGAAGGGTTATTCATTTTTAGGAGATTAAAAATGACTTGAATATAATACCTTTAATTTGTAATAGTGGTCCGACGGGCTGCTTCCTGTCTAAAGTAAACCTTTTTTTTTTTTTTTTTAAAGGTTTTTTATTTATTCATTTGACACAGAGAGAGAGATTACAAGTAGGCAGAGAGGCAGGCAGAGAGAGAGGAGAGAGGAGGAAGCAGGCTCCCTGCTGAGCAGAGAGCCTGATGTGGGCCTCGATCCCAGGACCCTGGGATCATGACCTGAGCCGAAGGCAGCGGCTTTAACCCACTGAGCCACCCAGGCGCCCTAAAGTAAACCTTTTGATCGGCATGTCCATTTTGATCTCTTCTGTCTGTAGTGTATTGAATGGATAAAGGTATTATTTTCAGTTATTGTACATATCCTTAATTAAGCCAGTAAAGACATGCATGTGGATTTAGCTCTCAATCATTTAACAGCCAAATATGTATAAGGTTATTCTGTGGCCTACAATTGACCCCTGTGTGTGGAGGAATCCCTTGAGAACATTCAGGATTAAGTCCCTGTGTTGCGTAAGAGGAGCGATGGCACACAGGCCTTACAAAGACAAACACTGGGAGGTGTAGGGTTTGGAATTCTGATTTCATTGTTCTTGCTCTTGTGCCTTATCAGCACCTAACACACCTGTGAGCTGAAATTTACAACAGTTCTTGTTGAAGGGTTTGGGGTGGGGGGGTCGTCTGTGTTCTAATGTATCTCACCCTCCTAAATTGTGTGAAAACTAAATATTAGGGAAGTTTGGGGTTTGATTTTACTTACCATTATAAAAACACTTAGAGCAACTTATGATTTGCTCCTGCTTTGTTAGGTCTAACTGCATTTAAGTAACTAAATGTGTACACTTGAGCTGTAAGTTCTTAGTTTTTAAAATAATGTTCGTAGTAGGCCAGTGTACTAAAAAGATGTAGCAAGATTTTGCGCTAATTTAGGTCAGACAGCAGAAGGCTTGGGAAGTCACATTTTCTGCTTCTTTGAAAAAGAGACATCCAACATGGAATATTCTGGATGATTATCAATATTAAGTAAAAATTATTTTAAAGATATATATTTTTTGGTGTAAAATGTGTTTTTGCAAGTTTACTCTTTATTTTGACTTGTATTTCTCTCCCACATCAGGTTATGGAAAGAAAAAGAGTCAGTGACCACAAACTACAATAAAATGTCCTTAACGTAGTTTGATTGGAGGCAGAATAGCAGTAATATAAATTGGGCACCTTATTGAAGAGTTAAGCATCCCCGGGGACATCGGCCTTCATCTCAGTTAAGTGTGGGGTGGCCCACGATTACCCGTGCCTTCTCCGGAGTAACTCACTGACCCGTGGAGAGGCGTCTCTTGGTCCTGGCCTCTGCCTCCCTGGCTGTGGGCTCTTGAAGGGCGTCTGCACGCGCGTGGAGGAGGTGCGCATTGCACACGCACCGGCCGAGCCCGGGCTCCCTGGGCTGTGCACACACGCAGCAGCCTCACTCTTTCCCTCAAGTTCCGAGTTTTGCATAAAGATGTGTTAGGAATCTCGTTTCTAAAGATTCCAGAAAGATAAACAATGGATGTGTGGGAGCTCAGTTGAAGCCCGAATTTTCTTTCCTTAGTAGTTTTTGTTCTCAGTCACCTTGATGAAACAATCTTGAAGCCGCTCCGCTTTCCGAGGCATTTGGAATGAGTCCCTGACAGGCTGATTTTCCACCCCTGTTGTGATGCTGCTTTCTCTAGTTAATATTCCTGTGTAAGTGTCGCACAAAAGTAAACCCGAAGAGCCCGCACAGGACACGGAGGCTGCTCCATTTACATTAATTATGCAGTCAGGGCGGTGAGAATCCGCCGTCGGCCCGAGGGGCGGGGGCGCGCTGCCGCGGGAGCGGACCGGCCCCGGGGCCTCCCCGGCGCGGCCGCGGGAGGGGGAGCCGG
>LNAC01000009.1:4808478-4827139 GCA_002007465.1 Ailurus styani | reverse complement strand
GGGTCCGGCGGGCCGCGGCCGAGAAGGCCGGCGCTGCCGACCCGGACGCCCGCAGCCGACCTGGCGCCCCGGGGTCGGCCTCACCTGCGAGTCAGACCTGCTCCCGAGCCGGAGAGTTAGTCCCTTCAGATGCAGACCCGAAACTTGATTGGAGGCCTGGCGACCAGAGACGCGGGATTTCCCTGATTTCAGATACCTGGGTTGCTGCCGACCCGCTGTCTCCGAGGAGGCGGCATCATCACCCTGTGAGCATCTTCGACTGACTGGAAAAAATTCCAAACCAGCTACGAAACAGGGACACCCTGGGATGATGGCGGTTAAGGCAAAAGAACCCAAACAAAACAAAAACAACTCTCTCACCCCTCACCGTAAATATGAGACATCTTCCTGGGGGTTTCCCACTGTAATTGGCTCTGAAGCATCCTAACTTAATGGCTGTTTTTCAATGGGAGACTGAATTCCATAGAGAATTCCACAGGGGATTTAATTGTACAAACATTTGTTGAGTACCTACTATGTCCTAGGTGATGGGAAATTATTACCTCATTATACTGTATGGAAAACATTCCAGAAAATTAAGATTATTGCTCTTTCTAGGATTTAAATATGGAAGCCATAAAAAACGCTCTTTTTGTTACCACTGTACCCCCACCCCACCCCTTCCCCCAAGGACTTCGCTTTAGTCAAGAAGTATTGGGGAAAGTAGGGAGGAAGAACGTGCTTTTTCTATTAGCACTTTCAAGGAGTATCAGTAAAGATTACTGTGCAGTATTTCTGCAGTGTAGTTTATGCATCTAAATGTGTGAACTTAGAATTGTATGCTTGCAAGGAATGACGAGCCACATGTCCTTGCCAGCGGGACAGCAGAACACTGAAATTTGAAAAGATTAATATAAAAGAATTTGAAAACCCTTGCCCTTTTTTAGATTCGCAAAAACAATTCCATGCTCATGTTTTGTACTTTTCTTTAAAGGATTGTGTGTGGTTCATTTCACGAGTAAATTGTGTCACATTCAGCCAGGAGCAACCACACTGAAAATTTTTCCAAAAGGAATTAGGCCATCTTTTCAAGGCCACATGTAGTTGCTAGCTATGATGACATTTACCTCTATCCCAGCCAAATAGTAATTTTTGAAGAAATCAATGTAGTACCTTTATCATTTTCTGTGTTTCTTTCAACAAGTAGATGAAAAGTGTTATGTAATAAATGTTAATACTTTCTTCTGACATTTGTACTATGCACTTGTTCCAAAAATGAGCTATTTTCGAAAACAAATGTCATTAGCTTCTTTGGCCTATAAGGAAAATGTCGATCTCTGGATAAAATGCATATTTTTAAAGTCCCTTCTAATTTCTTAAGACATACTGTTGTGGATGACTTTTTCTCTTCTCAAATGCAAATATATAAAAATATAATGTCCTAGAATGAATGTTAAATCATATGAAATTGCTGATGGTATCTGACCATTTTTTACTTTAAAAATGGCAATTGCATGTGGTTCAATCAAAAAAACCATATTGGTAACACATAAGTGAAATGAAAAAGCAAAAAAGAAAGTACTTAGATACTTAAAACCATTGTGTATAAACGTATGCATGTACAAAGGATTGCAACTTGATGTTACACAAATAGAATAAAATGTTCATGGAGTTCTTTTTTCTCCTATGAAATTGCTTGAAATCACGATGAAAACAGGATTTTTAAAGTTTGTTTTCTTCCCAACCTCGGGGGGGGGAAAAGAATCTCTGTTCTTTAAAAACAAAATTAAAAACATATACCAAACTTAGTGATCCATGGGCCCTTGGAATTTTAATTATGTATATTTTTGTATTATTAACTGTATATATTCTATGTATAAAAATCCAAAATTTTGTTTTTTGACTTTGTTTCCATTCCATTGAAGAGTTAAGGTACTATTATTATGTACATTTCATCCTTAATTTTACCTGAATCTAATGGGAGCTTCCAGAATTAGGTCTAGCAATCTAATCAGCATTTTAATTGGAACTATATTTACCAGTATGGCTCAACGTTTTTTTTCACCCACTCGGAACAGTTTGTATCACAAAATCAGTTACACTGTGTTTGCTTTTGATGCTATCATCTGTGAGATTTCTGTCTCTGAGATAAATTTCCACAAATAAGTTAATTTTTAAAATCGGATTGCAAAAGTGATAAATTATGAATATACTTATTTTGAAAATATTTAAATAAGATATTGACTCAAAAAATCATATTCTTACTTGGTATCATTAGCTTTGACATCATTGTATGGTGCCAGATTATAATGATATGAAGCTTATAATACTATTTCACATTTTTATCCACTAAATAAAAACCTGTCCTGTGTTTTATTACAAAGTAGGTGGCCTGAAGGAAAAATATATGTATTCTTTCCTTTTGGTATAAAATATGCATTTGGGCTTCTCATTTCATCCCCAATCTGTGTTATTCCTTAAAAATGCAGAACTGCCTGAAGTCCTCTTTAATATTTAATTCAACAACTTTTTAATCTGTCATTATGCTGTGATGAAGTAAGCATCAAGTGTCGCCGAAAAAGATTAAATTATACTTGGAAATAGGAATTGAAATGATTTAAGGTTGGAGGCTGAATATTTGCTTTGCACAAGTAATAATAATAGTAGCTTGGGTGAAGAAGGGCTTTGGTTTGGCTTTAATGTCTTTGCCTTGCTGTGCTCCCCTGTGGCTCCCCCTGATTTACGCTGGCATTACTGAGCTTTATTTTATTTAAATGGAGGTGGAAAGTGGAAATTACTACACTACAATACATTAATTACTCCATACTATTTCTTTGTACTGATTTCCCTTTTTTCTGTAAACATCATAAACAATGATGCAACCTACCCAATGTGGATAGCAGCTGTAAGCAATCCTGTAGTTCTTGTTAACAAGCTTATCTTAGAAAGGAGAGGCAGTAATAATTAATATCCATCTATGGAATAGTGAGAAGCAAAGGAACATTTATGCTTTCCCTTTTGTAGGGGATGATGTCCTACATAGGAATAAACTGTGACAGTACGTGTTAATATTTTAACCACCGCATTTTACTTCCTGCTTTTAACATCTAGACTTTAATCTATGGGCTGTTTTATACTTAGGGACAAAGGTACAGACTTTTAGACCTCAGTGACTTTTGGATTGTTCAACAGGTGACAAAGACTAACCTCTTTGGAGTACTTTGTCTCTGCATGTTTGGATCTCTGTCATCTCCAAGTCTGTCGAGTCTCTGGCTGCTTAGGCTTATTTTTAATCTAGTTCTGTAGCCCTGTCTACATGAGGCCAAACCATCAGTCAATCTAGTGGAGAAAACTAATTGAGAAATTATTTGATCGAGTACACAGAAGAGCTCTGGTGGTTGTTTGAAAGAAAGCCGTATTTCATTTTTACTGTAATGTATGTGTATTGTTGGTTTATATGTATACTCTGGCTCTGTCTGTAATGAATATCTTCAAAACATACCTTCATTTATCATGATTTGGCGTGATGATGGTCCTTTTAAAAATAAGCCTGGAAAGAGACTAAAATCTTGACATGCAGCGCACCTGTTGAAATATTATCTGTATTAGCTGTATTCACTCCCAGGAATCCAGTGTGTCTGTAATTCAGATGCCCACTCCCCTAGCATCATGTCCTATCAGGGAACAATAATGGAGAGAAAAGGCCTCCCCCTTACTTCTCTGAAACATTCTCAGTGAGAATGTAAACTTACTGCAGGGAGTTCAGAATTACTTCTTAACTCCTCAGAATTTTAAAAAACAGAACTGACAAAACATTTTTAAGCTTACAGTTTTCTTTGTTACCCTCTTGTTCCTCTTTGATTCTTATGTCACCATGGCCGCATAAGTTGCCCTAAGCATAAAACATCTGGAAAAAGTACAAAAAAGGCTTTTTGCAAATGATACATTCATTTTCTCAGAAATGATTTTTTTTTCTGGTCGCTTGAGTTAATTTTATGCCCTGCCTTACAGAATGCCCTGAATATTTAGCTCCCCACTTTATCAGTGAATACCCAGGGTGTAGACGATGGGACAATTGTGTGGGCATCATTCGACTCCTTTTCCTTTGTTATCATTAGATATTTGAAATTAAAGTTCTTTTGTTTTTGATAGTAAATTACCTCTTACAGTTCATAAATATATATTTAGAGGACTAGGTTCACCTGTTATTTATGATTTATTGTTTTGATCTAGAATAACCTTTTTAAATAAATCAATTTTTTAACAATCGGTCAATGTTTACCTACATCGTGCTATTCCTATTAAGATATGCATTTGTCAACATGTGTCTTTTTTGCTGTAGCACAAGACTAGTTGCCTTTCTGAAACCTAGTATGCTTGTAGGGTAAAGTAAATGCATGTCTTTGTAGAAGAATAAATAAAAAGAGCAACCTGAGTCAATAAGCGGGTTCAATTCATGCCTACAGCCATGGCGGACAGCTCATTTTGTAGATGTGGGTGTTTTGTTTACATTTATAATGCAGCTTTATTTAATGCTGACAGATATAGCTTGTGGCAAATGATAGTCAGAATGTATGAGCAGTCATAATGCTTCTGTCTTCTTATAGTGTGCTGCTGAAAATAAGCAGTTCACCTCTGTTTTTATTGAGGAAAGGATATGAGACAGCTATAGCTTCGTGAGGCTATTTATTGAGTTGTTTTACTAGCTGTGAACATGCCGCTTTATAGCAGTTGTGAAAATGGACTTTGCTAGTGTGTGGGAAAGGAAATAACATTGCAGTATACAAGGGTAGTAAAAAATCTCTATAAATAATTTTTCAGACTGAGGAATATTCTCATTTAAACAGGCAGAATGGGTTGTGATTTTGGCTAGGTGTCAGTTTCCCCCCAAAAGTCACTGGGGTTGAAATTAATCATATAATTCAGAGGAAAATTTTGATTCTCTAAATATTAATTGGGTTTGAACTTAGGAAAAGTTGTTTACATCCCCACCTAAATTTAGTATGACATTATGACCTTTGGGGCTTAAGGATCTATATTAACCAGCTTAGGGACGTAAAGTATAAAATGTGCAGTAGGCTGCATGGATGTGTGATAAGACACACCTGTAAAGCTGTTAATAGTATGTTTGTTAGTTAAGAATGTACACATGATAGAAACTTTCATTCATATACTGTTTATAATGTAGTAGAGAATTCAGGTGTGTAAGTAGCACACAATGGATAGAAAATTTTAAAAATACTTGTGTTTTGACCCTAAGGAATTATTCAAAATAACTAAGGGAAAGCAATAAACCACAGAATTTGAATTTGCATTATTTCTTTCATCCTTTGGAAATTATACGCACTCGCTATACCTGAAGCTTTTAACTCTACAACAAACTGTTTCGGTTTTTATGCTAGTTTCTTTTTTTCCTCCACTAAATCTGCCCAGGTCTGCTACAGCTTTTTGATGTACAGTTATTTATTGGCTACCATAATTGTGATGGATATAATACTTTTTATTCTTAAACATAAAAAGGAGCATTAGAAAGGTACATATTTGAAAATTTTATTACTTTTCTATTTTTATTCAAATGCTCATCATACAGTAGTGAGGAAGGTACACAAATAATATTTTCATGCATGCAAAATAATTTAGAAAGCAGTGTGAATCTCAGCAGGTGTTTCTTCCATGTCTGTGCTCAAATTTCTGGGGAACACTGAATATTAAATTGAAATAACCTTCCCTTGATATTATGCAGCTAAAGTTCAGTTTAATTCTCAGATAAGGTTTTCCTGGACACATATCATTTTCCTCTCATGTAAATAAAAATCAGACTACTTAGATTTTAATATTTGCTACTTTACAAAGTAAATCAAAATGCTGCAAAGTACTCACTTATTTCCTTTCTTAGTGCTTTTATTAAGGCATTTCTGTTACCACTAAATATATGGATTATAGGGATGCTGCTTATTTCCTTCTCCACTGGCTGATGAAATGGGTTAATCTCTCAATAGAGCTATTTCCTTAATTCACCACCTGTTTTCAAATCCCTAGTAACTGACAAGGTAAGCAGAGAGATTCCTCTGTGTGTGCCTTGTATACTTATTTCACAGAAAGAGGAACCTAGAATAAAAACTTAAGACAAAAATCTTCCCTGCATTTTTTTTTTAAGGGAAGTTAGTACATTACTAAAAAGCTGCTATATTTAAACTATTGTTTAGCAGCCCAGTTATGTCACCCACCGGGCACTTTTCAATGGAAATTTTCCACTCAAAAGGGCATACCTCTATATAAAGTACATGTATTGCCTCTTAAAAAATGCCCATTTCCTTTCCATATTGTGAGAATGTGATAGATATATAACTAATGCAAATTTTATGTTTTTGATTTACAAACAGAAGAACTGATTTCTACTTGTAAAACCAAATATGGGCTTGGCTATTACGGTTAGAATGTCTCCACTGTATATAAGTAATCATTTATTGTTTAAATACAGAAGAGGCTGTAACAAAATGCTGTCAAGAGCCATCACACTCATTAACCTGCAAGCTAATTAGCCTCCTCCTGCCTGATTGCTGACAAGTTCTTCAATCTGAACCCATTGCTGTTGTGTCAGCAGAGAAGCACAGAGTGAGGTAGAGGAGGTCTCCATTAGATGTTTGTGAACAAAGTCTCTGCATTAAAGGTTTGTTTTTTTACACTCTAACAAATGTTAGAGCATTCATATCCCCAGCTATAATTAAATTGGCAACTCTTAATTATTGTAATTAGTGTATTAACTGTTTCCTTTCCTGTTCATCTATAATTGATTTCAAGAAATTACATGTAATTTAATGTGATTTTAAAAATGTAATCATTGTTTAAAAGGTTTCAATAGTTAGATGTATATCTAAATGCTATTGAATATTTGAAATAATATGCATAATAAAATAACTTAAATGTAGTGTCTTGTCAAAACCAGTACATATGGGCTTTATATTCACATGTCCTTTTTTTTCTGTGCAAACATGACATTCATTCCCCATTAGATTTTTTTTTTCCTAGTGGGCTAACATTTCTTAACTAGGTTGCAAATTAGCATAGGAATGATAGAACATTTTGCAAATGCATCTTAAAATATGAATTCATTAATTTGTAGAAGACTAATTCATTTAGAATAGCTTCTTGAGGGCAAAAAACATTCATAAGATATTTTGCTTGTTATACCATCCAATCAAACTCGAGACTTTATGGAGAATACCAGAAAAAATAGACTATATTTTGGAATGGTAAATGATCTAAGTATGAATCGAGGAGGCCTTTTCTGGATTCTCAGAATTATCACTATTAACTACTTTCTGGCAAATGTTACTTACAATTTTGGCTTAAAATATTTGATCTTCAACAAATTAGTTAGAGGCATAAGCCATTCCGAAATGTCACATATACCAGCAAAATGTATACACATGTCTAAAAAGCCACATACTGAAATTTATTGTACTTCTAGTTTATGTAGGGAAAACTGCTATTTGAGGTTATCTGATTTGAAAGTACTGGATTGAAGTAAGAAACGGCATCAAAGTTTATGGGAGCTTTCCACACAAGTGCATGTTTACTCTGTATTGGACATGGGCAGAATTATCATTTGCATAGCATCCTGTAAAGGCCTTCAACTACATGGGTATATATCTAAGTAAGGAATGGATGTTTTAAATAAAATTTAAAATGTACTTACTTCATTTAGTCATTCTTACAATAATGAAAATATTAATGTGACATCTCAATTGTCATTCACTTCCAGGTGGCAATAATTTTTTAAAAGATTTTATTTATTTATTTATTTATTTATTTATTTATTTATTTATTTATAGCACGCATGTGCATAGCAGGGGGAGGTGTAGAGAATCCCAAGCAGACTCCCGCACTGGGCACAGAGCCCTCTGTGGGGCTTGATCTCACCAGCCTGAGATCGTGACCTGAGCTGAAATCAAGAGTCAGAAACTCGATGGACTGAGCCACCGAGGTGCCCATAGATGGCAGTCATTTTATGAAGAACTACCCAGTGCACTACAAAATACATCATTCTTTAACAAATACGGCTTTCTAAATACAGGGCCTGTACATAAGAATTGTAACTTGAGCCTCAAGTCAACTGTGTGATGGAATAGATAATGAGGTTTCTTCTTACACTATAGTTCTGTGGACCTGGCCTCTTGGCTAAGAAAGATTTGAAGTCCTGAAGCATTGTTTTCCATATTTAGAATAAAATTTGTGAGTTGGGAGCTACTGTTCTCACCAGTAAGGACACTGTCTGACCACCATTCCTTACCTCTACCCCCACTTCCTAGCACAACCTGATTCTGAGAGAAGAGTAAAATTTTCTCCCAGAAACTTTCATAATCTCCTTTAGAATGTGATACAACTTAAGTTTCAGAGAATTTAGTGTAATATAGATCCACATTTCCTTTACAGAGTAAACAAAATTAAGGGCCTTTTGAATTTTAGGACCCATTTCAGAATTATTGGGCCACTAACTATAGTTTATAATCATAGTATCAGAGTCCTAACTAAATTCTTAACTTGTCAAGGGAGGAGAACCTATGGACAATCTAACTCAGTCCTCTCATTTTATAGATAGGAAAATGAGACTCAGAGGCGGCAACTTGCCCAAGACCATATAACCAAATAGTACAGAAGATATGAAATGAGGATCCAGATCCTTGGACTTCTAGTCTTGTGTTTCAAGTTTCATGAATTAAAGTTGTAGTCGATTGATTTAATACTTCCTTCTGGGTATCTATGATTGTTTTTATTACAGTTATTTTACTTTTTTACAGTTATTTTATATTGGATGTTAAAGTTGTTTAAAATATGAGTACAATTTTTTAAATAAGTACAATTGTATTGTTTAAAGTAGATGCCCAGAGTCATAGAAAACATCTAGCCTTTTTAAAGAATATACAAGTACTAAGGTAGAAATGGCTGAATTTAGAACTGAATGGTACCAAAACAAAACAAAACAGAACAGAGCCCCAGTTTGACATCAAGGGCTATTTCTCTCGCATAAGTTATTTAATAAAAGAAACTTCTGTGGTGTTGAAAGTAATGTCACTGGAGTGCTGGTGTCAATAAGAGCTTTTATTTTATTTTTTTATTTTTATTTTTTTTTTAAAGATTTTATTTATTTATTTCACAGAGGGAGAGAGATCACAAGGAGGCAGAGAGGCAGGCAGAGAGAGAGAGGGGGAAGCAGGCTCCCCGCTGAGCAGGGAGCCCGATGCGGGCCTTGATCCCAGGACCCTGAGATCATGACCTGAGCCGAAGGCAGCGGCTTTAACCCACTGAGCCACCCAGGGGCCCCAATAAGAGCTTTTAAAGAAGCTAAATTGTTTTCCAAAAAAATTTACGGGATGAAACTCCTTTATATCATCTGCCTAGTCTATTTTTCCCCTTATCGCATATGTCACATTCTTTAGATGGAGTGTGTGTTGTCATTGTCAGAGGGTACATGAAGAAAGGAGAGCAGAACACAAATTCTTAAAGTTCAAAGTCTACTTGATAGTGTCTTACAGCTTTTTGGGCAGCTGGTAACTCTGCCTCATACCATTGCCTCGTACTAGACTCTCCACTCTGCAGCTCCTACAAAGTTAGGGTTAGAACAGGGAGACTCTATTTTAAAAATAATAATAATAATAATAATAGGTACTTGCCCAAATAAATTATTTGACTTTTGATATATCTTAAATAACAAATGTAGTATTTTTCTATTAAATGTATCATGTAACTGCTTGTCTAGAAATGACTGAAAGTTAAGGGCATTGTCTTCTATAAGGCTGTGGTGGTGTTGGTTTGGCAACTCTGCATCTGCAACTGTTAAAGAGTAAAGCCCCCAAAAAGTATTTTCTTGATATTAGCTTTCATTTATAAACCGGAATAATTCTGAATGTTTATAGTAATGGGAGATAACCCAAGGCAAATTTAATTTTAGATTGGGCTTTTGCTTAATGTATTATTCATAGTATTGTATCATCAGTTAAGCATATCCCTGACAATAAACTTAAAACTTAACTTTAATAGTAATATCCACCCTGATTTGGGTGAGTCAGATAGTGACCTGACATGATTTATTTTGCCTCATTATTGTAGATAATTTTTAAATAATGGTGTGATGGACTTATTTGGTATGTTTTTCTCATCCCTCCCCCTCTTTTTTTTTTTCTTAACACTTTGCCATTTTTGCTGCATGACCTGGTTTTGCATTTATCTGATTCTCTGTTCATCTAATTAGTATGTTCTAAAAAGACCTGGACCACTTATTGTACAGAGATGTAGCCTGTGGGTATTTAATAAGGAGCTTTCAGTGCTACATTTGCATCTTTTGCTTGGGGTCTGAATAGTGAATTACCTTTAAGATCATTAGAAGCACCGCTGTATTGTTAAAATCAGGCTGCAATATTCTAATGACAGTTTAAAACTTC
Organism: Ailurus styani; assembly: GCA_002007465.1. Classification (NCBI taxonomy): domain Eukaryota; kingdom Metazoa; phylum Chordata; class Mammalia; order Carnivora; family Ailuridae; genus Ailurus; species Ailurus styani. Next base: position 4,816,718 of record LNAC01000009.1, on the reverse strand, counting down.
AGGCTTCCTATGTAACCCAGGTGACCCCAGCATAATTGTATGTGGTGCAGAAGACCCCAGGATAAACTGCTGACGCTTCTGCTCATCCACAGTGTAGCCTCAACAGGCAGGTAGCTTTATACCCAAACAACCACATAGAGATGTAGTGGAAGCAAATGAGTCTTATCCTAGTCATGTGCACTCAAGTGTATATATTATTTGTATCATGATACTAATCCCCCAAATATGACTTGATACTTTTCAAAAAGAAATACATCCACCAAGCAATGTGCAGACTGTGGAATGTATTTTATTAGATCACTGACCATTTTTAAATGTAATACCAGGGAAATGAGAGGCTTAAAAGTGGGATATTTTGCTTTCAGATTCTTCCCCTAGGCCAAGAACTCAATAGGGAGGTACTTTGTTGCTCAAAGATTAAGCTATAATTTATTCTTTCTCTAACCAAGTACAAGAGAACTATTAGTAGATGCCACGTGAGAATCCTTAAATTTGTTCTAAAGATGGCTTAAAATACTTTTTAGAAGTTTATATATTTTTTGTTTGTTTATATATTTTTAATATTTATATATATTATTTTAGATTTTTGTCATTTTTATGGAATTTTAAATCTGGAAGAAACATAATTTAATTTAGCACCCCTTTTTTGTAGTTAGTATTTTCACTGGTTTTCTGGTCTCAAATTGATGTTACCTCCTACCACCAGTAATGCCAAGGAGCTCAAAGGTGACATAAATAAAGAGAATAGTAATAAATTTCATTTTTTAAATAAATGCTTTTACTCAGAGGGCACTTACAGATTTCCCTACCTGGCATTTACTCTGTATCTGAACTTCTTGAGTACATATGAAAAACTAAATGAATACAGATAATTTTGCACAACTAATTTTAGTAGATAGCATGTTAATTGATTTAAAATCTGGGAAATTGTACTTCAAAATTGCATTTCTGAAATAGCTTTTTCTTAATGCAATCTGAAGTTACTTAGTTGTGATCAATAATTTCTGCTAAACAGCTGTATGTAAGTTTTAACATAGTGCTGTGCATGTAATAGGTATTTGGTAGAGGTTCGTTGAATGAAAGCATGAATGCATGAAAGATAAAACTGAAAAGAATATAAAATAAAGGAGAAGAATACGTGCCTGGCATATAGTAGGGCCCCTGTAATTAGCTGAGTCAACTAACCAGTTATGTTTTCCAGTTTCAAAGGTATTTAAAAAAGATAACCAGGAAGTGATTAACTTGAGTTCATCTGGTAGACTGCCTATATAATGTGTTTATTTTGCTTATCTCCTCCTTTGCACTCTTCTCTTGTTTATCCGTTTACTACTCAGAGTTCTCCAGATCAGCTGTGAACAGTAGCTACCTGATGCTGTAGAATCCTTGTTCAAACCATGACACCCAATGTTGCTTTTTCTTTGCTCTTCTTTTACTTCTGTCACCTTCATTGTTCGAGAAACCCACATCTTCTGTTTCTTGAAGAAGGTGCTTTATCTGTATCTTTTAGATCAATTGTGGAAATAAAACAAGTAGTATCTAAAAAAATAAATGATTATTTCTTATATGGGGAGAGGTTAATGGCAAAGAAGACATTTATGCAAAGATGTTTACTGCAAAGACCTACACTGAAAAAGTCAGAGTAAATTTTTAGTTATAGCTGAATCCAGCTTAAAACTTGAATGCAGATTAAAAAAATTATATAAAGCTTAACATATATATGATCAGGACATCGACTGGCAATATTCTATTAAGTAGTTTTTCAGAATTTTCTGTTCTAAGAAGAATTTGTTGTACTCGCATTGTTTCCTTTGGGATCCCAGACAATGACTCTGTAGTCTGATTCATTAATATTGGTTGTCTTCTGCAGGGAGTATCCAGATTTGACCTGCCAAGTATTAAATTTTTAATGTATTACTAGTTCTTTCAGAGAGTAAGGCTTGTCTTTGTTCTTTGTATTTTTGTACCAGTACAGCTTGAATCAGATAAGGATTTAATTTGTAGTATCACTAAATATCCCTCATTTAAAAAATACACACACAATATACATGCACAACTATAAAAATATTTATTGATAAAAGTATTCCAATACGAATTGCTACCTTTGAAAATATTTGAAAGTATGCATTTCCAAATTTATTTTGAAAAGTGCCAGGGGGTGCTATGTGCTATGTACAACAAGTTAATTATTATGCTATTAACATTGATGATGTTGAATGTGTATTAGTTAATGTGTTAATGACGTGTTAATTACTGTACATGTTGTGAAGACCCTTCAGGCTTGTTCTATGATGCAACATGTCAACTTGAACCAGACCAAGTAATCTGCAAAGCAGACTGTAACTCTTAAAAATAACACTTGTAAACATAAATTATAAATTAAATTATGCTTTTTATTATCCTTTTTCTTTCTGGTAGAATGAATAAGTAATTCTTCTGCTATCTGCACCTGTTAGAACCTAATACTGTCAGACTCTGTTTTCCCCAAGAGGATTGGAAGAGATTTGTTATGCAATAACTTCCGCTTTGTTTATGCTCTGGCATTTAGTGTATATTTTATATAGATTCATGTGTTTTGCAACCTGAAAGATCCTTCTTTTTTTGTTTACCAGATTAATTTATAATGGAAGACACTCAGTCTTTGTGTAAGCAGGTGAAAAGTCGCTTTCTTCAATTAGCACCACTAGTTGATATTAAACCAATCTATACATATTTCCGATGCAGGCAGTGGATCTTCAAACTTGTTGAAATCTCTGGAGATCAGTCATAAAAATTGGATACCAATTTCAGATCATTTAAAAGAGGCCAGAATTGGCTGTTATTTGAGAACATGGAAAAATACATTTGGTTTTTGTATAAATACAGTTTGGAAATGTTAAATATTTGAACTTTATTACTTCAACTTTTGAATTAATAGTTGCCCATGTATTCCTAATTGACATTTTTGGAAAATATACCTAGTGATAATCTTTAAGGGATTAACTTGGAGAAATATGATAAAATTGATAATACAGTGTTATTTATTTACATAATAATTGTTTTTATTTCTTCAAAATCACTGTTTCACATTAAAACAAAAACATCCGTGAAGAATGAGCGTTCACAAATGAACAAAGGGTCTTATGGTGAGGATGTTTTTCAAATGATCCAGAACCAACTTTTAAAAAATACAAAAAATAAAAAGAGAAACAAATGTTCCTCTTAGGCAGTTACTCTGTTTTTAAGATTCTTTAAAAAAAATAATACATACAAGAGGAGGTCAAGAGTTCAGGTCCAGGTTCAAATCCTCACTTTTCATCATCTAATTGTGTGACTATGAGTGTGGGCTTTTACCACGTGCTGTGGTTCAGTTTCATGGTAATAAAAGTGGGCATGATAATAGTACCTCCCTCTGAATTGTTGGGATGATTAGATGTGTTAATACAGGTAAAGCACTTTCAGCAGTGCCTGGCACCTAGGAAGCACTCAACAAACGTGAGGTCTTACTAACCTACCTTTAATATTATACTGAAAATTATTTGGAAGCATTTAATTTCCACAAGCTCTTTGAATTCCCGGGGACCCATTACGAATGTGAGTTTTTGGTTTTCAGTCATTACAGGCTCGTACTTCACCACAGAAAAACATCTTATTTTTAATGATGATTTTATTACTCCGGTATTGTTTACATCCGTCTGGAGTAATCGCAGGCTTTTTCGTTTATCTAACCTTGCTTGATTTCCTGTAGCGCAGTTCTTGTTGAGATTAGTGTTGGCATGGAAGGGCGTTCTGACCAGGACTTTCTCGCCTCCCTTGCAAATATTTGTGTGTCTCTTGTTTACAGCCCTAATGTCCTCTTGTAACACCCATGCAAAAGGGATTCTAATAAATCTTGTGCTCAGCATTACACATTGTTTGTTTTAGCTGCCTTCCACTTCATGCTTCCTCCTTTAAGAGCGAGCCATTACGAAAGGTTAGATTCACAGTTAGCAGGCTTTAGCTCTCCCTTTTGAATCAGTGAGGTTGCCGTTTTATTGCTCTCCAACTTACACTTCAGTGATGAGAGTAAACTAGCATCAGATTAAAGGTCAGCAAATCCCATCAAAGAGAGGAATATTAGGGGCAGAGATAGTTGGAGAGGCAGCACACCACTGGGTATTGACAGGGTGATTCCAGGGTATCAGTCAGCAGAATTATAGCTGCCCAGAGAGTCAGTACAGCTTTAATGAGCCTGTGTGAAGAGGAAGAGGGTGGATTTATGTAGTTCCTCATAATTTTCTGTAGAGACTGTTATTGCAGACATTCTGTGGAGTGTTCTGGTCTTTCATTTAATTCAAAGGTCCTGGAGCTTATCCATCCTCTAAATTCCTTTTTGTTAGCTCAAATCAAAGTTGACATTTCCATGGTTTACCACCTAAAACACCCAGTTCAAAATCAGGTTTCTTTAGGCAATTTTGAAATCTATATACTGTTAATATAAATCTACAATCATATTTATATTAGTGCATATATATATATATATATATATATATCCTTTCAGAAAAGTGGATTGAATAATACACATTTTTTTCATAAGTAGGCAATGGGGGAAAATGTGCATTTACACGTTGCCCTCTAAGTAAGAGGGAAAAAACGGATTGTAATTATGTTATGGTGCTTTTCAAAAGGATCTTAATGTTCATCCTCCTTAAACTGACTTTACTAATTAATTGTTTCTGTGTCCATTTTTATATGTCCCATCTCACTCTTTCTGCCCCCAGTACCCCTAAACTGAAAAAAAAATTTTTTTTTTCATCTCTGGAGGAGAAATGATTTTAATTGTTCTAGTGAGCAATACTATATTTAATTGCTGTTATTTTCAGTCTACCTTGACTTTAATATGTCTTTGTAGTGAATGTGACTCACTTTAATTTCTTACCAGAAGGGGATTAAATCTCTGTGATTTCAAAATCTAGAATATGCTTTGGAAAGTCAGGGGTGGCTTTTTTTTTTTTAACATCTTTTGGATATTTTTGCTATAGTTTCTTTGCTTAAAGAGTTAATGATATATAAATATAGATACAGATATAGGTCCAGATATAGACAGATTCTTTTGGTTAAGCTTTTATTTAATAGGTCACTAGAAAATACATGGTTTGTGAAAAAAATTATCAGTCAACTTAAACTAGAATGTTGTGTTTTATTAGTCAAGCTAGCCCCTTTTTGTAATTTGTATTTTAAAATATGCTATTTTGATTATTTGCGAGTAAATGGATGCCTTATTAACAAAGAGGTCTTGTTTGTGTGATTTGCTGCTTGGAAGATGCTTTCAAGCTTTTCTGCCATTGTCCTTTGCATGCCATGTGGGTGGTCGTGCTTTTCAGACACTTACATGGTTTTTAATGGAACAGAGTGATGGATGTGATACGACCGATCATGAGAAGCACAAATATCCTTTTTGAAGTTCATCATTGACTGAAACATCTACAGTAGTTAAAGCAAAATGTATACTCCGCAAGAGAGATGCATACAGATGAATGTTAGGTAAAAATATAGAGCCCATCTTCAGTCATTAATTAGATGCTATATTTATATTAAAGAGCCAGCACACTTAAAAGTAGAATCATATGGAAATTCTAGTAAAGTTCATGTTTCCTATAATCATGCTATGCTTCACAAAGCCTTTTCAATAAAACTGAGCCTGTGTCCTTTATAATAATACAGATAAAACTTTATGCCGTGCTGTTATATTGGAATGTACTGAGAATGCCAATGACCCTCATGCTGTATTTACTAGCATGCTATTTTGAGCAGGCCTGTGCATCAAGATAATTTGGCATTACAAAAACAGTGAAGTGGACATTTCTTCCTATAAGGGGAAACAGGGAACAAGTAGATATCTGCTATTCATAATGAAGTCAACTGACTGTAATTTTTATTCACTTTTGAACATTTTAGAGAAAAGAGAAGATGGTCGTAGCAAAAGCAAAGGAAGTGAATACAAAGATAAGCATAAGATTAATTATCTGATAGGGGCAGGGTTCTTACTGCCATGAGGGATATCTGAATGACGTTTACTGATCACCTTAAAATGCACAACCTCATATAGGTATTTTTAAATTCAACTGGGGTCTGGTATTTTCATTTGAGGAAAATTATGAATGCAAAAAGGACCCGTTTTCTCCCCTAATTCTGGCCAAAAATTTTGCATCATGTGTGGATTACATGTATAGTTTTTTAAAATACCATACATTTTATCTGTGAATATTTGCTTAAAGATTTCCAAAAGAGTAATTGAGAAGATGCATAACTTTGGTGTAATTTTAATTGATTTTAACAAAACACTGTGTGGTCAGTTAAACATGATAATGAGTAAGTTCATAGGAAGAAGAGTCCTTATTTCAGGACAAATAAATGGCACCGTTTACTTCGCATGTGGTCCCCCACACATGACCAATCTCTAGATTTCCAAGTTTATTTGAAGTGTGTGGCCAGAGACCGCTAATAATGAGCAACTTTCATGAGTGTTTCATCATCACCATACATCAAAGTGCCATTCTACCACCGGAAGCAATATGAGAGTAAAAGTAACATGAGAAAGCAAAAGAAGGAAACAGATACTTAGGTCATACAAATTGAGAAAACAAAAAGCAATAAAGCCATGCACCATTAAAATATGTTGCAAAGTAACAGCAATACAATATGACAAAGAAATTCTGTTATATAAAACATACCAGATCGGAAAAAGAAAAGAAAGGGACAACTACAGTCAGATTTGACTGTGTAGTGAACACTACCAGAAGTCAGATACAAGTTTTAATCACAAGACAGATTTATTTTATATTATATTATATTTGAAGATAGCGAAACATCTGTATTTATATATATATATATATATATGTGGCATGGCTTTTGGTAATGTTTCATTACCACAGATGATACTTTGGAATTCTGTAATTAGTTCTTTGACTTTGGGAGATGTAGTATTTTAATAAAAACAGATTTCAGTCTCTGTGACTTAAAGTGAATGCCACTATTATTTTTAAAGTGATGACTATGTGCTCCGTACTGTTCGAGGTAATTTTGCATATTTTATACCATTTAAACTCCATAATGATTTCTTGAGTTGCTAGTATCTCTATTTACAGAGAATGAGCTAGAAGACTTGCCCACGAACAGAGCTAATAAGTAACAGAGTCAGAATTTGAATCCAGACCATTGTGATTCCATATTCTCTCATAAGGTAGTATATTCTCCAGTGGTATAGCTCATTTTTTGTAGTCACAAAGTGACCTCAAAATCCAGTGTTTCTCTAGGTGTTTGAGGTATAATGGAACCCCAGATTTCAAGGAAGACAGATCTGTTTTTGAATCATTGCTTTCACATTTACTAGCCATGTGATCTTGAGCAAGTCACTTAACCCTTTTGAAGTTTGGTTTTCTCATCTATAAATGAGGTTAATGGCATCTGCCCTCTAAGGTTATTTACAAATCAAATGAGAGAGAATATAAAAGGTACAGCTTGCTGCTTGGGGTGTACACATATGCTTTAATACATGTTGAAGTTTGAACATAGAGAATTTTTAGGCTAAGCAATAGAAGGATACCCAAGTACTAGCAGTATTTTGGATTATCACATTAACAACTGTTAAAGTCACCTATGTAAGAAATAAAAGGACACAAAAAAACTTGCTTTTGGAGAGAAACATTTTGTATTGTGACCTGGGTCTAGGAGGAACTTATCAAAGTCTGGAAGATTCGGTCTTCCAGAAAATAGAGTAGTGGGGGAAGCAGCTGTGTGGAGCAGCACACACGATGCCCTCTGTGTTAGAAGGAGCAGGCGCCACAGTGCAATGTTATCCCATTCACAGCATGGCAGTGATCTTAACTGACAAGACAGGAAATGAAAGTGCCATGGCGATCTCATTCTGCAGGGAGAAAAGGCAAGGGGACAGAATGTGGGGATGTGGGCAAGGCAAGGATTGCAGTAAGAGTCTGTGTAAACAAATGCTAAAATGCACTTAATAGGAGAGGAAAATGTCCAGGAAATGCGCATAATAGAAGAGGACTAATTGATTTTGATGGAAGTCCAAATGTGGGCCTCTAGCATTTTCTAGTGAGGAGACCCCAGGCACGTGGTAAATTTAAAAGGATATCATTGGCACATTAGATCATTAGATCACTGGTAACCACATAAAGTAGCTAGTCACAAAGACCTGTAGGTATGAAAGCCAGTGTTGTTATAATTCTTTTCTTCCTCTTAGATTCTGAAACTCATTGCTTTTC
>LNAC01000009.1:4750978-4803478 GCA_002007465.1 Ailurus styani | reverse complement strand
TAAAAAAAAACCCCACATTTCCAGGAGAAGCACCAGGATCTGTATAAATACAAAAGAGAAACAGTAAACATGCAAAAGTGTGAGCAAAAATTTAGTTGAAAAAGGAGAAACTTAAGGTCCTCCCGAACAAATAATATAAAATGAAGCTGGGCCCAGAGGTATAAGAGAAGAGGCTGCTCAGTGAGTCCTCACTGCATGCCAGATGCACAAAAAACTGGGTATGTGGAACTACAGGCATGTCGAGGCCATGAGATTTTAACATCTAACAAAGTGAATTAGAAGAAAATTAAAGATGTTAAATTAAAAATACCAGCATAACCAGTATTTGCCAGATCTGGAAGAAATAGCAAATATATGTTTTTCTATTTTTAATTATCAGCAGTGTTGATGTTGATTTTATCTTATTTAAGAGAGTTCTCTAACTTTCTGCTTCCCTAAATGAATTTATTGTCTTAGTATACTACAGTTTTCAAACCTTATTTATTTGCCTCTGAACAGGCAACAGATATAATTTTAAATTATTGTGAGTTAGTTTTATTACCCAGTTGAAATTATTCTGAAGTATATTTTTAAATGAAAGTGACAGCTTTAAAGTGTTTTGAGGGAGGAAATTAAAGTTGTGCATTTGAGTTAAGACAACCAAGAGCTCTGTCATGCTGTGGGTGTAATTCAGGACATCTAGGAATGAAATCTGTTCTTAAAAGAATTGATGATAGTTTTAGGTTAGCATATAAAATCACAGAGCTGGTGCTCAGTTGAGTACTTGGCAGCTTATAGATGTTACTGTCATGTAAGTTACACTAGACACAGAGTGTGCACCACTGCGGATAAACAACAACAGCCACAGAAGAAAAAGGCAGAATCCAAATGCAGACACGCAAGATGCCAACTTCCCTGCCTCCCCCTTCCCCAAGATGCCTTGTAACTAGTGTGGGGAGCCTGCTTTTAAACAGATTTACAGAGGTTAATTGGGCTGGGATATTTTAGATTATGTTACACATTAATGAAAATGCTGATTTTTGAGCTGTCATGACTCCAGTGCTTTTTATACCATGATAATTATTTTAAAACTTTGTCTTCTGTGTTGTTGAAAACATCTTGGCAGAAAGCCTATGTGACCTGATTAAACCTATGAATTGTCAGCTGTGATCTATAGTTCTCAGATGAGGTTGCTGACTGGGCATCACTTAGGAAGTTCTTGATTTAAAAGCAAAATTAGATTGAGACTACTGTTTGCCATTCCAGTGGTACATTTTTAATACTCTATTTAGGGTCCTGATTTCACAGTTTGCAGGCAATTGCTTAACATATTCATTCACTAATATATATTTTTAAACATGGCTAATTACCTCATGATGTATGAATTTCTTTCTCCCCCTGAAATTACACAATGGAAATTCCCATCTAATCCTGTTTATTTTCTAATTTCGGATATATTTGTGAATAAATTATTCTATGGGATTTTAAATTCTGTTCTTCCAACCATACAGAGAAACAGAATAACTACCCTTAGATGTGTTTGTTTATATCCTTGGAATTATTTTTTTCCCCTTGGAATTATTTTTTTTTCCTTTCTCCAAATCCCAAATTTTTTAACTCCTTCCCATTTTATGCTTAAATCCTTGAAATTTGGGAAGACTGATGTTAGTGCATTCTGAGAAGCCAGCTTACCTTTTCCCAGGGATCCAGTCTAGGATAAATTGAGAGGGGGTAATAATAGGAATTCTGGGATGCATGTAAATATTCTCTCAAAAAGAATTTTCATACTTATGCTTATTGATAAATGTGAACAAAGAAATTCTCAGCATGAATTGTAGCACACTAATGTTGTTTGATCATTTTCTCAAATAAACAAAAATACTCACACTGTTTGTCCTGTTTCTCGCTTCTTCTCTCTCTGTCTCTCTCTTTCCTTGAAGGTCTCAGCATCAGAGGAGCCCAGGAGGAGGACCCTCCCGATCCCCAGCTAATGAGACTGGACAATATGCTTTTGGCAGAAGGGGTTTCAGGTCCTGAGAAAGGTGGGGGATCGGCGGCAGCAGCTGCAGCCGCGGCAGCCTCTGGAGGTTCTTCAGATAACTCTATTGAACACTCAGATTACAGAGCCAAATTGACCCAGATCAGACAAATCTATCACACAGAACTGGAGAAATATGAACAGGTCAGCAGCCGCCACTCTCATAGTCCTGCACAAACCCTCTATTGCTCTTCTATTAGACTGCGCTAACCAATTCTGAGGGCTGTGAGGGGTAGGTGTTAACACAAAGAGTGAAATAAATAAGGTCAATGCAAAAACCCAAGTGAATTGTTGGATTCATGAAATGAAGTCCCTTTAAGATTTCAGAGGTGAAGCGAAACCTATATTGTCCCATATACTTGTTCTAGTTTTATTCATTCCTCACGTCCACGTGCCCTTACGACCACACCTGCAACCATCCTTCCCCTCTAACCTTCCTGCTTGGTGCCCTTCAAAGCTCTGGATAATTAACATTTACGCACTGGCCTTGTTCATGAGTTTTAACAACTTTTAAAGGGAAGCACTGCACAGGGAGCTCTTCCTCCTATGCTCTGAGCTCCAGAATCCTCCCAGGAACGAATTCTCATGGATTGTGCCAGACTATAGAGGAGGGAGCTTCCGTCACAAAGTAAGCAGTTTCTGGCCTTTCTCTCTGAAGAGGAGACTCCTAGGATAATTATAGGTAACTTAGGGCAGGGAATACTGGGCATTGTGTGCTAAATTCCTGAGTAGCTAGAGGATGTAGATAAAAATGCTGTCCTCAGCAATCACAGCATACTTCATTGAATCTAAGGTATCTTTGATTTTAAGCTGTGTCATTGTTTATGTACCACCAAGAAAAAAGTTCACACTACCCAACTGGACTATAACATGCTGTTGACTGTAACTTGCTCCATACTTCACAGAGACGTTAAAAGGTGGGAAAAAAATAAGTCTTGGATTCAATGAAATCGTGTAAAATGTTGGTAGCTCATTTAAAACTTATTTTAGTTAGCTTCAACCTAAAAATCTGTTTAGTTTGAAGGATTTTTCACTAGCAGGTAATTAAACATTATTATGGAAATATTTAAATGTATTCCCCAAATAAAGAGAGTGTTATTACATTGATTTCGGTGAAATTGCAAAGTTTTTAGGTCAAACACTGCTGTGTCCTGGCAGTTTTATAGAGCTCAGCCTAGAATAAGGCACTGCCTAGACACCCATCACCCAGATGCGTAATATCAGTATTTTGCCAGTCTTATTTTGCTTGTCACACACACACACCTTGTTTTGGCTTTGGGGAGGTATTTTAAAGCAAGGCTTAAGCATCTTACCATTTCACCTGCAAATTACTTCACTGCACAGCCAGGCACTTCATGAAATCCAAACACTTTAATGTGATGTAGGCGTCCTGGCCAGTTTTATTACTGATGTTTCTTCTGAGTTCCCTGCATAGTTTCAGTTGTATATGTTATTTTTTTCATTGCCTTCTCAAATATTCTGGATATGGTGGTATTAAACAAATGTTGGATTCTGTTCCAGAGGTGAGTGTGTTTTGAGGGAGGGTAGAAAGTTTATGTAGTTTGATGTTAAAATCCAATATAAATTAATATTATAAGATATTGTCCTTTTCTGCATAGTACTTTCTGGAGTTTCAAACTGTATCTCTAGCCTCATTTGTAGGGATCATTTTTGGTAGAAGAAGTGCAAATAAGAATTTTGGAAAAATTATCTTATGTATGTACATCCAAAAAATGGAGCTTTCCGATTTGATGTATGAATAATTGAGAGTAAACAAAAGAAGTCATGGTTGAAAAAGTTGCCCTTAGTATAAACAGAAGAAAATGGTTCCAATTTGTAGTATAATCTTAATCGCATAACTTTATGTTAAATACATCTATACATAAGTACTAAATAAATACCACCATTCACCTTGCATGGAAAGATCCATAGTATTAGGGGCCAAATGGCCCAACTTTTTGGGTAAAGAATTAAGGTGGTTCCCTTACTGTCTCCTGCCATGTTTCTTCATACCAGCTTCCTTTTTTTTTCTCTCTCTTGCCCTGTTGGAAGTCAGGTGAGGCTGTCATCAGTCAGTGTCACCAGGGGTTTTGTTTTGTTTTGTTTTGTTTGGAATTGTTTTGCTCTAAGAATACATACACGTTCTTTGAAAGTTAATCTATAGTATGTCCTTTTGGATTTTTTTTGGATTCAATATATTGAGAAATAATGAGTTTTAAAGGTAATAATGAATCTTATTTCTTGATATATTCAGTAACCTAATAAAAACTGCTTAAATATATATTTCCTTGCTGATTTTTGACACTCTCTGAAGGAACAATATAGACATATGATATTGCTATAGTTTCATAGACAAATAAATAGATGGAACGTGATGACTGATTAGCTGATTAACAAAATTGAAGTTTACAGATTTTCTTCTGTAGGTTCTGAATTGTTTTAGAAACAACATAGCAGCATTTAATTTACTTGAGTTGTCTTTGAGGTTGGCTTTTTAGTTCTTCTCTCTGTAGTTCCTAAGTTACTCGATCAGTGAGTTTTGACATAAGATAGTCAACTGTTTTTTTTTTACAAGTCTTTGGGATATAAGTTGTGGGCTCTCTCTGGGCTAGACCTTCCAGGGATATGCTTTGGAGCTACTCGGAGAGCTAAGCAGAACTAAATGAGATGAAAGGGTGGCATTTCCAAGATAGGTGGCATTATAATTTCCATTTTATAGATGAGAAAATGAGACTCAGGTTGAAAGATTTGTCCAGCGTCACACATCTAGTTAATGTCAGAATCAGGTATTGAAGTCAGTTTCTGACAATATGCCTTCCTTTTCCACTGAATTGTGCAGCTACTTATATAGAATTAGAAAATAATTCAGTACATTCTGGTTTTCTCACATTTCCTCATGTTGACTTGCATTTAGAATGGGATCAGAGTAGAGATGGAAAAAACAACGATTTTAATGACTTTCCAGAAATTATACTTTTCCTCCTAAAAGTAAACATGGGTTTTCTGAGTGACAGAGCTTATTAGTAATAGGAAGAACATACGTTAAGGCAGTGGCTTCATCAGAAAAGTGTTGAGTCTTTTACTGAAAGAAATAAACTATATTGGAATCTTGGAACTATTCACTCTACTGTGTTTGCAGTGAAGCTGTAATGAAAATGTATCTGAAGCCTGTTTAGATTTAGATTGCCATAAAATTAACAAACACTACCACTGCAGTAAATTAAAGTACCTTATAAACACAGCCACATTTACAAAGCTAAGCAAACTAGAGCTACAGTTTGAGCAAAATTAAATCCAAGCTGCAAGGCTTAATTTTACATGTGTGTTTTAGGAATGTTACTGTCTTTAAAATCCTGTCCTTTTTTTTTCTCCAGAAAATGTTCTTTGATCTTGTGTCTTCATTACATAGACTCAGATATAATGATTTTTGGTGATAACCATCTAAACTCACTTATAAACACTGTTGAAATATTAGGCATAGAATATAGAGTTAGAATAAAGTTCTTGAATATTACTACCACCCAAAACAAATCAAAACTCTTTCACTTTTCAAAAAACAAAACAAACCGATTTCACTTTTCTTTTGTTGATTCTGACAGCCAATAGGAATATATAATTTTCCGAAGTTTGCAGCAACTATCTTATAATACTTTGTTTGGGGTGCATTGCTTCTCTCTTTAGCTAGGAAAAAAAAAAACTGACTGCTTCTTTGTCTTTTTGTTGATTAGCTACAGGTTTTGAAAAATGCTTTTACTATACCTTTCAAATATGCTCTTAAGATTAAAGGTCCAACTATTAGAATAAGTGAGTTAGGGGTTCTGGGAAGCCCGTTTTTAACAATTGAAGGCCTTCTGGCTTCCCCCACCTCTCTACCAAAGGGAAATGGACACATCGGTTTTTGCAAATGAAATTTGACTTAGACATTTGTTCTCAGTTAAAAAGAAAAAGATCTATCATGCCCTGTGCAGCTCTCCCACTTCGCTTGTACTTGAAGAAATGCTTGTACACAGGCAATTCACTCCATAATTTACAGCTGCTATAATAGAGATGACATATTGAAAGCTATCTACTATAATTATATTGAAATACATTTTTGCTGAAGGCAAAAGTGTTGTAAGGGTCCCAACCCTCCCCAAGCATCTGAGAACCTGCTTTCTGAGTTCACAGATGTCTTTTGAATTCACCTTAAATCAGGTGAAGCATTGGAGCCCAGCATGCACACCGAATGTATCCGAGACCAATCAGGTACCGTTTAGCTGCTAGAGGACTTTCAGACTATAGGGAATTAATTGTTGGGGGAATGGAGAATGAATGTGGAACCTAAACCTTCATAAAGGCATGTCCTTGTGCTTTTTGAGGATCTCAACGCTTATGTGCCCAAATTTGCTAGCAAAATCCCCATTGCTTCTAAAGGAGTTTTATTTTTATGAGGTTAAAAAATGCTGATGTTATTACATTAGGGGTTGTGTAGCCCCAAAATTCCTAGTCCCATTTTTGCTATTTGTTCTTAAGAGTTAAGCAGGAAGGACAAAAGGGTCCTAGCTGATGGAAACTCTATGTTTCATTTTCCCAAGCAAGGCTTTGTCATTCACTGCTCCAAAGGAAGTTTTACTTCTTGTCAGCTCTCATGCTGGGTTTTTCCTTGGCTGGAAAGAGCACTTGAGTGTTCCCTTTTTTTCCTTCAAGTTTCTCCTTTATTACTTCTACATACCAAATTTATCTTTGACCACAAACTTGATTAATAAAATGAATTGTTTTATATTTGAATATTCTTTTGTTTTCAACTTAAATCTGCATTATACAGGCAGTGGGAAGGCCTGAATATTTTAACTGTATTAAGTAATCAGAGTAGGGACTGTTTGCAGAATACCCAAACATACAAAATATGAATTTTGTATAATTGCTATTTTTGTTGTCAATAACCGCCATTTATTAAGTGTTAATTCTGTTCTAGATTCTATGCAAAGAACTTAAAATACATAATATACTCCTTACAAACCCCTCATGAGATAGTCCCCTAAATCATGTAATTAGTTAAGATGTGTTGAGATATAGTATATATTTCATCTTTGTGGATATTCCTTACTCATATTGGTCTCATTCTACTGGGCTTAGAAAAAAAAAATCTTTAAATGTTCACTTTTATCCTAAAATGAGAAGAATTTGTCAATTTAATAAGCATTCCATAAATATAAAATCTATGATATTGGACTAGAGTTACTTGCAAGGTTATAAAGACATCTAAAAGTTAGATACATGCAAATTTGAGAGGCAAAAATTTTTTTAAAAAGATTTTATTTATTTATTTATTTGTCACACAGAGAGAGATCACAAGTAGGCAAAGAGGCAGGCAGAGAGAGAGGGAGAAGCAGGCTCCCTGCTGAGCAGAGAGCCCAATGCAGGGCTCAATCCCAGGACCCTGAGATCATGACCTGAGGCACGAGGCAGAGGCTTAACCCACTGAGCCACCCAGGCACCCCGAGGCAGTAACTTTTAATAGACATTTATTCTTTCTTTGACAAGTAGGTTTTAGAATGGGGGTATCATCGGTTGACTGAAATAAGTTTCTCTAGATGGTTACAAAAGACCAATTCAGTTTTTAGATCTGATCAGTGATGCAGTTTAAAGCTTCCTCTAAAATTAGTGCTTGCTCACTGTCTGATTTTATATGTTTACATTCAATGATGTGAATTTACAGGCAAGGAAGAGGTTGTATCTTGAATTCACAATGAACAAAAGCACCACCACAAAACAAATGAAATTTAATTAATTTATTTATTTATTTAAATTTTTAAAAAAGATTTTATTTATTTATTTGACAGATAGAGAGAGATCACAAGTAGGCAGAGAGGCAGGTAGAGAGAGGAGGAAGCAGGCTCCCTGCCAAGCAGGGAGCCCGATGCGGGCCTCGATCCCAGGACCCTGAGATCATGACCTGAGCCGAAGGCAGAGGCTTTAACCCACTGAGCCACCCAGGCGCCCAAAACAAATGAAATTTTAACAAAGTCAAACAAACCTGAATGTTTAACAGACCTGAAAACTTTAATTTTGAGGGTAAATGAAATATGTACGGATACTGAGGAGACAGTTTTACTACCCAACAAAGATCATTAAAATCATTATCATAAATCACATATTTCACATCTTCAATTGGTTTTGGATTATTAAGGAGAAAGGAACAAATGGCAAGGAGAAAATCTCATAAAAGCTGATTGAAAATATTTTTTTAGATGAAGTTTTTCAGACTTTATGTTCATTTAACTATGTTATTGCTATGTGTGTTTTAAAACACAAACAAAAATGCATCCTAGATAGTTTTCAACAGCTGGATTAAAAGAAAAAAGAGGTGATTCACAGACCTGTACCCCTTGGGCAAAGAATAAAAATAAAATTAAAAAAAAAGTAAAAAAATAAAAATAAAAAAAATAAAAGAAAAAGAGGTTTCTGCCATTACTTTAAATCAGAAAATTCAAGGAATCAGAACTCATATTTCCTGAATGTTCCAATTAAGCAAGGTGTTTCTACATTTGTATTGTGGACATTGACCAGAAAAATTTTAACTGATAATTTCACTTGGAAAAATAATAAGGCAATGAAAAATTTCTCCAATGTCTATTTTAATAGTATAGTCTTATAGGTATGACAGAGGATGTGATAAATGTTTGAAGCGAACCTCCCACATTATAAACGGCATCGAGGCTAGTATGTGGTTGGGTGGCCCTTCAGAACAACTCTGCGATCATTTGATCATTCTCACTGCATTTATATGCTTAAAAAATGTATACCTTTTAAGGACTAGAAGATAAGGCAGTACTGTGCTCTGCTGTGAAACTGGTACAGATGATGTTGTAAATGAGGCTGTAATTTACTTTCAGTGGTATAAAGGAAAAAAAATCACTTTGCCTAAAGTGTATGCATCTTTCTTAAGGGTGTACCCAGATTTTAATTATCTAAATGTAAATACTTAACGAATTTTACTTAGAGTAATGAGCTAAAGTGCACACTACATAAATGAGATGTTCTAATTAATCATGTATGAACTACTGGTTTAAAGAAAAGCTATGTGAATTCTGTGAATGTTGGGCTATTGCCAAATTGCTAATCAGCATTTGCATTCATAGATGAGTTCACTTAATAAGTTGTGAGACATTCAGCAAATGTTTTAGGAAATTATGAGTTTTTAGATGCAGAAACTTTTTGCTTTTAACCCTTTTTTCCCTACACGCTTCCTAGAAACCATAGGCAAACATTCTTTCTGGAGAGATTAAAATGCAGCCAGAGAAAAACTTAAGAGAACTAACATCTCAGGTATCATTCACACAGGAGTTTTGGATCATTTATCATGACATACACCCTGTCGAAGATATATGTTACCATAATGAGGGAGCTAAGTTTTTAGGAATTTGCAGTGTTATATGTGCAAATTAAAAATGCTTCCTCAGTCCAATACAGTGGTTCTCAAAACTTTTTGGTATTAAAACCTAGACTCGTATAAGTTATTAGAGACCCCTAAGAGCTTTTATTGGGTGGATTATATCTGTCAACGTTTATTATAAGAGAAATTAAAACAGAGAAAAATTAAAAGTATTAATCTTAAAATAATAATAAATCATTATATGTTAACCTAAATAACATTTTTGTAAAAACCCGTATTTTCCCCAAAACCTCAGCATCTATTGAGAATAATGACTTTGTTTTTACATTCTTGCCAAACTCTTTAATGTTGGGCTCAATAGAAGTCACCTGGATTTTACTCGTGCTTCTGCATTCAGTCTGCTCTAATGTGGTTGAAGTATACAAAGAGCATCTGGATCTGACCTCGCACAGATATGGCATTGGAAAAGGCAGGAGTGTATGGTAATAGCCTTTTCAGATAGCTGTGGACTTTCTTCTTTGATATATTTTTTTTTTAAAGATTTTATTTATTCATTTGACACACAGAGAGAGATTACAAGTAGGCAGAGAGGCAGACAGAGAGAGAGGAGAGAGGAGGAAGCAGGCTCCCTGCTGAGCAGAGAGCCCGACGTGGGCCTCGATCCCAGGACCCTGGGATCATGACCTGAGCCGAAGGCAGCGGCTTTAACCCACTGAGCCACCCAGGCGCCCTCTTCTTTGATATTACAACAAAACTTGACAAGTTGTAATTCCTTAAAGGTTAGTTATAATGCGGAGTTTGACACCATATCAATTAACTCTTTGTACTCTGTTTCTTTAAAATCCATTGGTCTAATATGCAGTTTGAATGGTGTTTTTGTAACATCATGCATTGATCATTTGGAAAATACTGGCTCACTGAGCTATGTCCATCTTTCAGTGTTCACACATTTCATTTTATAATACCAAAATAGAGTTGCTAGTATCAAGACCAAGCTAATCAGAAAGTTGACTGGGAAACTGTGAAGATCACAATGGTGGATACAAGTTTTCCAAAATTCTAATTTTCACTTGAAAACTCAAATTTCATTATGATACACACTACTTACCATCACCTCTTTTACTTGACATGACAGGCACACACTTTGTTTTTGAGAGGACATCCGGCAAATACCCAAGTCTGAGTAATTATAATTTGTTGTTTTTGCTTATGGAAGAAATGATGTTCCATGAAAAAAGCAGCTTTAGCTCACAACTGAAACAGTCACACAAGAGCTTTTTCTCAAGATAACTATCCATTGATATGCAGAAGTACTTTTCGTTTGTTTTCCGTTTGTCGTTTTGTCACACAGAATTTTACAGGTACAGTGAAGGGTTGCGATGTAATAAAATGAATAATTTCTCTTGCTTCACCAAGGACATTCGTAAATTAAGCTTTTTGTGTGTGTGTTTGTGTGAGTGCATGATGGGGAAGAATTAAAAAAGAAACGTCAAAGATTACTCAGTATGTGGTTTCCCAAAGAGTTTTTCTTAACACGTGGGGCCCAAAGATGACGTAGAGCTCTGCTGTCCAGTCTACTGGCTGCTAGCCACAGGTAGTTGTTGAGTGCTTGAAGTCTGGCTAGTTTGAATTGAGATGTGCTGTCAGTGTACTGGATTAGAAAGTGTACCCCAGAAAATAATGTAATATACTTCATTAACCATGTTTTAAAAATACTGATTATTGAAATGTTGAAATGTTAATAGTTTTCATATAGTGGGTTAAATAAAATAATATCTTTAAAATTAATTTCACCTGATTCTTTTTGTTTTTTTAATGTGGCTGCTGGAGTTTTTTATGTTTTTTTTTTTTTAAATTTCACATGTGGCTTGGAATGTATTTCTTTTGGACAGCACTACTCTAGAGAAAAGAGATTTTTGTATCCAAATTTATTTGGGGAAAGTTGGCTATTCCATTCCCCTTTAAAGATTCATTCTGCATATTGCCATATTAGTGTTGAGTAGTCTTGCAAAAACAAACAAATATCTTTAAAAATTTTGGTTAACTCAGCATTTTCCAAACATACTGTATTTTTGGATCATGTATTGACATTCTCTGGAACTAGCTATAGAAGCACATACCTTCTGATCCCTGTGTGGGGACATGGTGCTAGTCTAATTTTCTTCATTTTATCAAAGAGAAAACAGAGGGTGAGTGTTTGTCAAATCATATAATTTTGAAATTATTTGAACATCTCTTTGAAAGTGCAAGAAAAAAATATGTACAAATATTTCTTGGCAGTGTGACCACTTGTTTTCAGTTTGGCATAAGGTAGGGTAAGCAGTATAATGGGGGACAATCTTATTTTTATTTTGGTTTCCTTAAAGATAGAAAGAACATATGGTTTTAGAGCTATACAGTTCTTTAACATTTTACTGTGTCATAACCTAGGGCAATAATTCTTAGCCTTTTTTTAGTTATAAACTGGCTAAGAATCTGAAAAGAATGCAAAACACTGTAGATTGTCCCTTCAGGTGTTACACATTAGCACACAACTTGGATAAGATTTCAGGGAGTCATAGGCATTCTAAACTTATCCACAGACTGCAGGTGAAGATTATTATTCACAAGTGGTACAGGGATAATGTACTTACAGATGCTCATCAACATTACTTTCAAACTGTAATACAACTGTATTGTATTACAATACAGTACAATACAGTAATACAACTGACCAGTTCATTGGATGCCTATTCTCTCTCTCTACTGTTCAGTTTATACTTTGAAGAATCCTGTTAAGTGTAACAGAGTCACTACTCACTTAAATTGCTTAAGACTTAAAACATATGGGGGAGAAAAAAAAAGCACCCTTTAACTGATAAGCAAGACTCATTTTACCTCACCTTAGAAATATGTATAGGAAAGCTCCGTAAAGCTTAGAGTAACTGAAACACCCAGTGTATTTACTTGAAAGGTTAGTTCTCTAATGAGCAGTTAGAAAAACCATCATGTGCTGTATGTGAGTAATGTTCAGGATATCTATAGGGAAGTGGACATTATTACAACTTCAAACTATGTCTTGCCGTGATCAATGATTGTTCTGTCTGCTCGCCCTACCAGGGGCATCGGTACAGTAAGATACAGAATCTCCCTGTCTTGCCTTTGTAATGAAAATGCCAGAAGATGTTCTTTTTATTCAAGGGTATAGACTGGTGCTTTATTTACCAAAGCAGTAGTAGATTTCAGTGTAGGCCCCATTACTTGGTTTTATCGATTTAAAACAATATAGATGAACTGAAAGAGGGGTTGAGGGTTGTTAACTTAAAAGTTTGAGACCCAAGTCTGATCCTTGTTTTCCTGATGCACCCGCCCTGAAGAGTGAAGCTGCTTTACCACGGCTGCTTCCGCGGCGGGCTCATATCTACTGATAAGGCCCACACCACTGCCAAATTATTGCAGGATGTGGGCATCCTTTTCATCCGAGGCCCTTTATGTCCTTCCATGGACCTGAATCCCTCTTCTCCTCTACATTTTCCCTCTCATCCTCTGAACTTGCTACCTATCTTTATTTCCAGGGTTGTTGTTGTCCCTAGCATTCTTCCTAATTTCCACCTTTATCTACCTTTCAAAAATCCTACCCATTCTTCAAAGCCCAAATGTCACTCTGCCATGAAGCCTGATGTTTTTTCTGTCTCCGGATGAGAATACTCCTTCCTTGGAACTTAGGAAACACTTATTCATATCTTCCTGTGACACTTTGCACAGACTGCTTGTTTGAGAATTATTTTCTTAAATATGTTTTATCCTACTAAGACCAAGGGCGCATCCTGCACATTTCTCTCTACCTTAATAGCATCGGGAAGAGTTTGCACTCCATAGCCCTTCAGTAAACATTTGCTGAATATATGTAAAATCCCAGAGAAAAATAGGAGGTACTTAGTATTGACAATACACATATATTCATATTTATACATAGGAGTTGGTAGAGCGTATCCTCCAGTGGGAAAACCTCATTTTGGATTTGGGAAAAGGGTGGGTGGAAGGACAGTTGAGTGCTATGCCTCCTTTGCATGTTGGGCCATTCATAGTTTCAGAATTCTTGCTGCCCCATCTAACTATCACTGCCATTTGACAACTGTTTTAGTTTTCATTTTCCCCTACCCACTGCATAATATCATTGGCAATTGCAAATGAAGTGGAAATTTAGATGTTAAGGTTTGGGTGTGTTAATATAAAATACCAGATTCCTAAGGAGTGACTTTTTTCTCCCCCCTTTACAGGCATGTAATGAATTCACTACACATGTGATGAACCTTCTCCGAGAGCAGAGTAGAACACGTCCCATTTCCCCAAAAGAGATTGAAAGAATGGTGGGCATCATCCATCGAAAATTTAGTTCCATTCAGATGCAGCTCAAACAAAGCACTTGTGAAGCAGTTATGATTTTAAGATCAAGGTTCCTTGATGCCAGGTACGTGAGGCCACACATCTGTTGCATGGCTTTTTTTCTTTTCCCCTTTCACTCCATGTATATTATTTTCTGTAAGACTGGCCAGTTGGTCCTAGATTCTTCTTTAATTTGGCTAAGAGCTCTTCTCTACACTGAATAGGTAATTCACCTCCTGGTGCCTGCACTGTGAGGTCTTCTCTTGTCTGGGAGTGGTCCTACTATTAGCTACCACTTTGGTAACTCAGAAAACAGATAGGATTACTGCTGCTACTAATGACTTAGGAAGATGTAGCCTTTAACTCTGATGCTGAAAAGTATTTTTAAGGATAATTTTCAGTATGTAATTCTGTTTTAGCAAAGGCTTGCTTTCTAAGAATTTCTTGATGTTTTATTACCTGTGTCTATTATAAGACGATACTTGGAGACACTGATACTCCCAAGAAGGAAATGTGTTGTAGTTAATAACAATGACCACAAAAACCCCAAATACTATTTTCCCAAATCAAGGAAGAAAGCTTATCAGTTTCTTCCGTAAGGATGAAAATTTCCCTTTTATCTGAAACTTGCACCAAGTTTTGCAGGAATTAATCAATTGTATATGGTGTGTTGCACCTACTAGATGATGCAGCAGAATTGTCAAGCTCCTAGGATATGCTGCCTCTCAGGCGAAGCCTGTTGGACAGTGCTGAAGCTTGTGATCAGTCTTCAGCTTTTGGAAGGAGTTTCTGTTTTGTTTTGCTTTCCCTCCCTTACAATCCGACAGAGGTGGTAATTATTATCCAAATTTTAAAATATTGAAGAAAATAACTAAGTTAGCTTCTCAGCTGGAAACCAAGGTGTGTGAGACAGTGTTCATGCCAGAGCTCTTTCTTAGAGCCAAACAGAGAAAAGAATGGCACCCAACTATACTACCATTCTCCTAGTTAAGGGAAGCCCTGCACCATTTTTGGTTCCTTCTTCCATACTGAATTAGTTACCAGAACTCACCAATGCTTGGTTTTCAGCAATGCCCATATTAGCTCGCTCTTTCCACACTCACACTACTCAGTTCATCCTTTTGTACCTGGACTAACACAGTTCCCTCCCGTGTCTCCCTGTCTCTAGTCTCAGTCCCTTTCTTACCCCTCTTCCCACCCCCCTGGAGCATCCCTGTGATACCCCAGTGGCTTTGCTTAAAAACCACAGTAGCTTTTTAGTGCTGGATAACTCACGTACACACTACTTAACCTAGCATTTAAGGCCTTATATAACCTGTTCCTGCCTGAATTGCTTTTTTGTTGTTAAGATTCTTTGAAGTTTTGTTCTATTTTTTTCCTTTTTAAAAAATCCCAAGCGCACTTTAGAATATTGGAAAATCTATAGAATAGAAAGATGCAGGATAAAAGACCACCACATTTTTGTTACTAAAATAAAAAAATTTACAATTACCATGGTAAATGCTTTAGGATATTTCCTTCTGGTTTGGGGGCTTTTAAAAAATGTTTGGTGATGGGGCGCCTGGGTGGCTCAGTCGGTTAAGCCACTGCCTTTGGCTCAGGCCATGGTCCCAGGGTCCTGGGATTGAGCCCTGCATCGGGCTCCAGCTGAGCTGGGAGCCTGCTTCTCCCTCTCCTTTTGCTTGCTGCTCTGTCTACTTGTGCTCTCTCTGCATCTGTCTGTCAAATAAATAAATAAAATCTTTTAAAAAAAATGTTTGGTGATGGTACAATATGCATGATTTGGTTTGGTTTTTTAAAAATTTACCATGAATAAATAAATGTTTTTATATAGTATAAGCTCTAATTTTAAATATTTTAATGATTGAAGTCTACCAAATGGATATATGATAAATAATTTACCTAGCTATTTCTTCATTTTTGAGCATTGAAGTTGTCCCTATTAATTTCCATTACAGTTTCTTCTTTTCTTCCTTCCTTCCTTGTACAAGTATTTATTCATGCTGAAGATTATAAAAGTAAACAAGATAGGTTAACATATTTGCCCTAGTGGAGCTTATGTTCTACTTGGGGAAATAGACAACAACAAGTAAACAAATACAGGCATACCCCCGAGAGACTGCAGATTTGGTTCTAGACCACCACAGTAAAGCGAGTATCACAACAAAATGAATCAAATGAAGTTTTTGGCTACATGTAAAAGTCTATGTAAAAGTTATGTTTACACTGTACTATAATCTGTTAAGTGTGCAATAGCATTATGTCTAAAAGAAAATTAACATGCCTTGATTAAAAAATACTTTATCGCTAAGAAATGGTAACCATCATCTGAGCTTCCAGCAAATGATAATCTTTTTGCTGGTGGAGGGTCTTGCCTCAGTGTTGACGCTGCTGACTGATCAGGGTGGTGGTTGCTGAAGGCTGGGGTGGCTGGAACAATTTCTTAAGACACCAGTGAAGTTTGCTGCATGATAGTTTCTTCACAGACGATTTCTCTGTGGCATGTGATGCTTTTTGATAGCATTTTACTCATGATAGAGCTTCTTTCAAAATTGGAGTCAGTCTTCTCAAGCCCTGCTGCCGATGGATCAACAAAGTTTATGTCATATTCTAAATCCTTTGTTGTCATTTCAAGCATCTTCATGGCATCTTCACCAGGAGTAGATTCCGTCTTAAGAAATCACTTTCTTTGCTCATCCATAAGAAACAACTCCTCATCCGTTCAAGTTTTATCATGAGATGGCAGCAATTCTGTCCACTTCAGGCTCCACTTCTCATTCTGGTTCCCTTGCTATTCCCACCTCATCTACAGTGACTTTCTCTACTAAAAAATCATTATGAGGTTTGGAATCAGCTTCTCTCAAACTCCTGTTAATGTTGGTATTTTGATCTCTCCCCATGAATCATGAATGTTCTAATGGCCTCAGAGTGGGGAATCCTTTCCAGAAGGTTTTCAGTTACTTTGCCCAGATCCAGCAGAGGAATCAGTATCTCTGGCAGCTATATTTTTACAAAATGTATTTCTTAAATAATGAGACTTGAAAATCAGAATTGCTCCTTGATCCATGGGCTCCAGAATAGATGGTGTGGTAGCAGACAGGAAAGCAGTCTCATGGTCCAACTCCATCATTGCTCTTGGGTAGCCAGTTGCATTGTCAATGAGCAGTAATATTTTGAAAGCAATCTTTTTTCCTGAACAGTAGGTTTTAACAGTGAGCTTTAAGATATTCAGTAAACCATTTTATAAACAGATGTGCTGTCATCTAGGCTTTGTTGTTCCATTGATAGAGCACAGGCAGAGTAGATTTAACATAACTCTTAAGGGCCATACGATTTTTGGAATGGTCGGTGAGCATTGACCTCAAAGTCACCAGCTGTATTAGCTCCTAACCAGAGAACCAGCCTGTTCTTTGAAGCTTTGAAGCCAGGCATTGACTTCTCTCTAGCAGTGAAAGTCCTAGATGGTATCTTCCAATATAAGGTTGTTTTGTCTACACTGAAAATCTGTTGTTTTGTGTAGTCATCTGCATTAATGATCTTAGCTAGTTCTTCTGGATAACTTGGTGCAGCTTCTCCATCAGCACTTGCTGCTTTACCTTGCACTTTCATGTTATGGAGGTGGCTTCTTCCCTTAAACCTCATGAAACAACCCCTGCTAGCTTCAGAGTTTTCTTCTGCAGCTTCCACCCCTCTCTTAGCTTTGCCTTAAGAGAATATGTTCTGGCGTATTTGATCTTCTATACAGACCACTAAAACAACTTTTTTTTTTAAAGAAAAAAATTGTTTTAAAGATTATTTATTTGAGAGAGAGAGAGAGAGATCATGAGCATGGGGGAAGGGTAGAGGGAGAAGCAGACTCCCTCCCGAGCAAGGAGCCTGACATGGGACTCGATTCCAGGACCCTGGGATCATGACCTGAGCCAAAGGCAGACGCCCAACTGACTGAGCCAGCCAGGCACCCTGTTTTCACTTTCTTATCATTCATGTGTTCATTGGAATAGAATTTTCAATTTCCTTCAAAAACGTTCCCTTTACATTCACAACTTGGTTGACTGTTTGGCTCAAGAGGCCTAGTTTTTGGCCTATTTTACCAAGCTTAATGAAGACATGCTTTCCCCACTAAGCTTAATCATTTCTAGCTTTTGATTTCAAATGAGAGATGTGCAACTCTTCCTTTCACTTGAACACTTAGAGGACACTGTAGGGTTATCAACTGACCTAATACCAATATTGTTGTGTCTCAGGGAATAGGGAGGCCTGAGGAGATAGGGAGAGATGGGGGATGGCCGGTCGGTAGAGCAGTCCACACACACAGAACATTTATTAAGTTTGCTGCCTTCAGTGGGCATGGTTCTTGACACCCAAAAACAATCACAATAGTAACATCAAAGATCACTGATCACAGATCACCATAACAAGTAAATAATAGAGATGTTTGAAATATTGCAAGAATTATCAGGATGTGACACAGAGACACCAAATGAGCAAACATTATTGGTAAATTGGCTCTGATAGATTTGTTCAATGCAGGACTGTCACAGACCTTTAATTTGTCAAAACTGCAGTATCTGTGAAGCACAGTAAAACAAGGTATGCCTGTGTGCTATAGTATTCTATTCAGTTATGCAATGAAATGTAATGATAAGTGCTAAGTGCTGTGAAGAAAATAAAACAAGGTAAGGAGCAAGAAAATGATGAAAAGAGGATACTATTTTAAACAAATGTTTATGGAAACTAGTGTTTCAGTGAAAATCTTTATGCATTGAAACTTCTTGATCTTTAGGATTATTTCCTAGGATTAGTTCTCAGAAATTGAATTACTAGATCAAACTACAAACATTTCTAGTGCTCTCTTTATATCATTAAATTGTTCTCTCCAGTGATTAATACAAAATGAAATCCCTCTTGGTCTTACCTGTTTCCTCTGATTAGAACCACTACCCCTCCTCTCCTCCCAGCCCCCATCTCTGGCCTTCACAGTAAACTTCCAACCCTTTCCCCAACTTGGTCACCACTGATGAGTTGTTATCTGTGAGGGTGTCCAGCATGGAGCCTGGAATGGAGCGAGTGCTCATGTTGATTTCGTGAGACCTTACTCATCCTTCCAGGCCCAGCCTAAATGTTCCGTTTTTAAGGAAACACACTTTAATCACTCTGCAGGACTGGTCCTTGTCTTCTCTTCAATACTGATACTACATTGTCACAATTCTCTGGACCAAACTTCATTCGGATTGCCTTTATTATAGCTTTTCAAGAACATTTCTTCTCTTCCTCCTAAGCCACATTGTCATTGAAAGCAGCCGCCAAGTCTTGAATGATTATATTCCCCATGATTCCAGCAAGCTTCTTAAAGGCAATAAGCTGCAAACGGTAATTTATTGGCTGAGCAGATGAATGAATATTTCTACTTCATACTTTTAATATCTCGAGTCAAAGAGTTAAGGTAGTGTCAGAAAACAAAAAAAAAATTTCAAAATTGCTTTTCAACTTTGAGTATTTTAACAAAAGATATTATGTAACGAAGACTTTTAAAAGTACTTCCTTCAGAAAGAAATCCTTCCTAACAATTGCTGTCCTTATTTCTGCTGATACTTTCCCATTCTTGTCAACATGTGTGCTTTTTTTATTACATAACTGCACTCATAATGTATACACCTAAATGATTTATTTTTCTTCTGAGAAGAGGAAGTATGTTAACAAGTCAGTGAGCAGAGGCAGAATGGGAAGGTGGCAGAGCTTGGAGCAGAGTCCCTTCTCCCGCAGAGATTGCTGTTAGTGACGTTGTGATGCTGATGGGACGTGGCCCTGGGACTGAGGCGCTGCTGCACACTGGCCTGAGGCACAGCCATTTAGAGTGTGCTAAAGCCCGCAGGAAAGAAACTTAGGGGGATGCTTAATGGGCATTTTCTACAGGATGTTTTTCCAAAAAATAAATAAAGCATAACACCAAGTTCTTCTGTTTTATGCCTTCCAGTGAATGCAAACACTGAGCTTTGGTTCCGTCTATTCCTGTAGTGCCTTTCAGCAAGCCCTCTACACTGAGAAGCCAAGGTTTTTCTGCTCTAGGCAAACATGCTCATTCAGATACATGATTTCCTTGCTCACTCTGGGTTCTCCTTGGGCCACACTCACATTTTCCTGGTAATTGGATAAGTTGAAGCATGTACCAGTGCAAAACATTTAAGAATAAATTTGCAGTACTGTGCTTTTCTAGTAGAAGTACTCTAGTAGTTTGAACATAACCAGACTGTCTGGGGTAAGGTATTCTGTTCTCATAAGTTTGTTCTCAGAGGTTTTTCAGTGTTTACTAAAACCGTACCTAGGCACAGTCGATAAAGAAGCTAAACTTAGCTTTGCTTTCCCAGATCTGTTTCTGCTCATTCCTCCTTTCATTTCTCAAAGAAATGCCCTTGTGTCAAGCCTCAGTCTTGCTGCTGGACTCCATGTTTTTATTATTATTGTTTTAATAAAGATCTAATTGACTTTATTCAACCATTCGGGAACTGAGCAGTATCCCATCTAATGAAGAAGGGTGCTCTGGACTCCATGTTTTAGACATAGAGTCCCGAATTCACATGTTGACATATAATAGATCAGTGGAGTGGCTGGTTGAGGGACAGTGAGGATTGGAACAGATGGATGCATGTTTGGGGGCACAGCCATCACTCAGCGTTAGCCTATGGCTGCTTCTGAGAATGTGGGATTTGTGTGACTGATCTTCCAAGATTTTCATATGAAGCCAGAAACTTAGATTGTCATTATTGTATGGTCTCAACAAATATGATCTGTGGGCCAGGTAATTATCTATAGATTTGACAGTTTCAATACCTATTCTAGACCTTTTTCGCCCTACTCACCCACACACACCTACTTATCAGAGGGTGCCTCTTCAAGGTGCCCCCAGGTCAGAGGAATGCATGACTGCTGCAGAAATCCCAACTGCTGTTCTTGGTGTCATCCTCCAGGAAACAACTGATGGTTTAACCTTCCAAAAAATTATTAAAATTAGGAAATTTCAGGACTCGGGCGCCTGGGTGGCTCAGTGGGTTAAAGCCTCTGCCTTCGGCTCAGGTCATGATCTCAGGGTCCTGGGATCGAGGCTCGCATCGGGCTCTCTGCTCAGCGGGGAACCTGCTTCCTCCTCTCTCTCTGCCTGCCTCTCTGCCTACTTGTGATCTGATCTCTCTGTCTGTCAAATAAATAAATAAAATCTTAAAAAAAAAAAAAGGAAATTTCAGGACTCATAACCTGAGATGTTTTGATCAGACCTAGATTTCTTCCTTCCCTGACCCTTCCTTAACATTGAGATATAGATCACATATTTAACCTGCCATGTTAGGAACATCATTTTAACTAGAAGAATCTCATAGGGTCTACACGTTTTACAACTGCCTACTGACTCTTTCCTGAGTATAGGATATCACAAGTGAAACAATCGTTAAGATTATTTGGAAGACAGTTTTAAGAAAATTATTTAAGGAAGTATTTTCTAGTTATTGGAGGATCTAATTTAAAGTGAAGTCTGACAAATGCTAATTTTCAGGCTGGAATTCTTTAAAATTGTAATAACAAAACCCAAATATAAGTAATATTTTTGCTGTTTGAAAGAAATTGTTAATAAATACTTGGTCTTCTGACTCTGCCACCCCCTTCCCAGTAAAAACGAAGACAGTCTCCCCCCCCAACTCTTTCCCTTGTGAGCAAATCATGTCTTATTCCTGACACTTGCTGAAGCAGAAAAATCTGGAAATTCTTAATGTGTTTTTTTCCTTACCTTCCTTCTCTTTCTTCTCCACCCACTGTCCCCAACCGATCCATCACCAAGTCCTACTGTTTTTACCTTTCAGATAGGTCTTGAGTCTTTTTATTTACATTACTTTCACCCTATGCCAGGTTACCATCATCTCTCAGTTTGACCATTGCAGTTGTCCCCTTCAGTATCTACATTTCCTAGGGCTTCTGGGTGGCTTCAGTCAGTTGAGCAGCTGCCTTCAGCTCAGGTCATGATCTCAGGTCCTGAGATTGTCGGGCTCTCTGCTCCCTCCCCCTGTGCCTCCCACTCTGCCTGCTTGTGCTTGCTTGTTCTCTCTCTGGCAAATGAATGAATAAAGTCTTTTTAAAAGATCTACATTTCCTTTCATGCCCTCATCCAACTCTTCTTAGCAGTTAGAATGATCTTTTTGGAACATAAAACTTACAGCCTTTTATAGCTGCCTAATGCACTTAAAATCTAAAAATTCTTATGGATCCACTGAGCATGTATATAATCTGGTGCCTGCCCATCCTTTCATGCCCAACTCAAACATTCCCTGATTTACTGTGTTCCCGTCTCCTCTACCCCTTTGGACTTTCCAAGTTCATTTCTGTTTCAAAACCACTTTCTCTGCTCATTCCTCTTCCCCTCTACTCTTTGTCTGACTAATGCCTACACATTCTCCCAGTCTCAGATTCAATGTCACTCCTACAAGGAAACCTTTCCTGACTCCATAATCTATGCTAACTCTCCCTCTTAAATGCTTTTGTTATACCTTATACTTTTCCCTCATGACACTTGATATGGTCTCCATAATTTGTATTTATGTCCATGATACGTGTCTAATGCCATTCTTCCCCCTAACTTTCTGCTCTCTCCCTTAACCCTCCAATCTCCTGTAATAAGCTCTCTGGTAGACCTTACCTGTTTTGTTCCCACTGGATCTTTATTGAGTACCTATAACACATTAGATCCTTGTTGAATAAATTGAAGAATCAAGTCAATTGTGCTTCACATCCTTGTATTTTTAGAGATCCTACATCTTAAAATGATTTGAAGAGGGCTTTGGAAGATGCCAAGAGCATAACTGCAACATCATTGTGATCAGTCAGACCCTAAGAATGTTTAAAAATAGAAATCTATTTTTTTCATATGATTCTAATCAACATATCCCTCTTTGGTTAAGGCTGATTATAACTAATTCTCTTTTGGTTCTTGTCATAGACGAAAAAGGCGTAACTTCAGTAAACAGGCCACAGAAATCTTGAATGAATATTTTTACTCACACCTCAGTAACCCCTACCCCAGTGAAGAAGCCAAAGAGGAGCTGGCCAAGAAATGCAGCATCACAGTGTCACAGGTGAGAAGACGCCATGGGTCCATCTTGTTTCCCTGTTGATATAGGAACCCTATTCTTTCCTCAGGGTATCACCACATTTCAGATCCATGTGTTCCATCATCAAAGAAGATTAAAATATATATATATATATGGATATTTACACATTTTTATGCAAGCTTTTTAAAGCTTAGGTAATTTTTTTAAATCCTAAATGGCAAGGAATCAAGATAATCACCCACCACCCCAGTGTAAATCTTCTGTAGAGAGAACATAAACATGCCATGGGGAGAGACACGGTTTATTCTTAAGTGACTCTTCAGTAAATGGCACGTAGTCCTACTTTCCCTGATTTAGATGACTGACCTAAGCGTCTACCAGTGAGAAACCAATTTATTTGTTGCCAAAAGGAAATTTAATATAACTCTTTGGTGAAAGCTTTGAGGAATTCACTAACTCCTTTCTTGGTAACCATGCTACGATATTTAGGTCCCAAGGATTTCTTCGCTTTCTTGTTATTAATTAAACAGAAGAATTAAATTTATACCTGTCACTGTTTTTTTTTTTAAATGTTTTTCCCTAATAAATTGTGGCCCTGAAATTAGCTGTCATCTTCTAACAAAAATACATTTAGTTTTAGACAGATGGGTATTTAGATTGAGGATTGGAGACACACAAACAACTGTACCTCCTTATAAAATAAGTATATTTTACTGGCATTAACTCTAAAATATTATTTTATTTAAATACTCATACTTTTGTTTATAGATTGACATTGGGATAGCTTTTCTTTATAGCGCACAGATGTGGTGATTACCAACCAGCTGTTGAAGTAGAACTTAAGGAAAAGCTGACCCTTGGCAGAAATTTCAGTGCTCCCTATTGGTCATGGGGCACAAAGATTTTAAAGTAGTTTCTAAATAAATACTCCTGTTGTACATCTGAAGTCCAAGATACTAAAGATCCCTTTCAGATCCCATTGAAAGTTTTATATCAGTATTTAAGTCATTGTTCTTTCAGGGATTAGAGTCTGGGTTTGAGATGATTTCTAGCTTCTGTTTTGGCATTGCTTTCCATAGAACCTCTAGAACAATCTTTGATTTATAATTAAGCTATCATTTAAGAGTTAGTGTCATTCTCTTACTAAATAGTGGCTTATCTTGATCCTCTTGCTTGGTTTGAAATGGAATATAGTTGACTTGAGTTACCAACTTGTGAAGACGTATATAAAACATTCCTGTCTGGGTTATGTAGTACTCACTGCCACTTGAGCTCTTAAGGAACAGTGTAATATGCTGGGTCATGTAGGAAAGATGAAATTAAGTGGGTGTTTTTCTGGTGTGCGCATTTCCCCTGAACATTAGTGAAAGGATTGGGCTCAAGCTAAACACCAATTGATGATGCCAAGCCCTGCTTTCCGGCTCTCCCAACAGCTCTCTGAATTTAGAATTCAGACGTTTGCAGGTCCAATTTCAGTTTAAGTGTTTTCATGCCTCTGCTTCTTTTTTACTTTCATAACATAGTTACCATTGGAGAATAACACAGATTATATACATTTTTTGAAAGCGATACAATCCTGGCTTTTCATTGGTGTAGTACTAGCATTTTGTGTGTAATGTAGGACTTGCCGAACACCTGCTGTGTAATTAGCGGGGGAAAAGTTTCCTTCTGACTGCTCTGAACCAGGGAGGTTTTGCTGTACTTCTAAAACAGGCTAGGAACACATTACTTATTTTATAAGTACGTTACTATATTCATTCACTTACTTTCTGATAGAAAAACGGCTTTGTTAGGTTTAAAAAATTTTTTGGTAATTGCTTGAGACATGGAAATAATAGAGACTTAGATTAGTCTGTCTATAAAGAAGACTTTCTGACCTTTTTTTTTTCTCAGCTCAGCCTTTCAAATGCAGAATTTCAGGGATCTGTTTAAGCATTAAATTGTGACAATTTCTTCCCTTCTTTACCCTTTTCCTGACTAAAGAAGTTAATTTCCCCTCAACAGTTCCCCTCCTACACATCTCTGAAGTGGGAACAATGATGTTATCATTTTAAGTATTAGACATCAGTTGCTAGCCTTATAAATTAGTGCCCTGTTGTTTAAGTTGTTTAGAAGTGAAAGCAGAGAATGTTCCAGACCTGACAGGTTAACTACTTTCTAAAGAGAAAAAGCATTGTTTAAAATATACATCATACTAAAATACACTTAAATTTAGAATCCAGAAATCGTTCATATACAAAACTAACTTAAAAAAATTGAAATCCACTGAAAACAGGCAATTGTAGCATCACGGTTTTTGGTAGATTTAGGGCATATGAAACTGATTTATTCTTTATTGCTTAAAATATTGCTTAAAATAATAATTAGGAATAAGTA
This sequence comes from Ailurus styani, assembly GCA_002007465.1. Taxonomy (NCBI): domain Eukaryota; kingdom Metazoa; phylum Chordata; class Mammalia; order Carnivora; family Ailuridae; genus Ailurus; species Ailurus styani. Next base: position 4,778,256 of record LNAC01000009.1, on the reverse strand, counting down.
AGGAACTTTCAGAAGAAAATGTAAGGAAATATCTTTAGTACTTTGAGGGTAGGAAAAAATTTCTTAAAAAGAACACAAAAAGTATAAGCAATGAAGGAAAAGATTGATAAATTTAGTGGTAAAATGTTTACAAAAGTACTTAATAAAGGCTGAAACAACATTATACAACCATTTTGGTAAAGATTGGATCAGGCAGGAATCATCAGTAGATATTAAATCTAGGGGGAAATTTTGATGAAGAAAATAGTCTTAAGGTATCTCTTGATAGGCCCTTTGTCAGGGTTTAAAGTAAGGTATCTCTTTAAAGTAAGGGTTTAAAAAAAAAAAAAGCAATTATAGAGTGGAGAAATGGAACAAACCCTGATCAGGTGATTAGAAGCAGCATCACTAAAGAGGGATAGGTGGACATTGTGTGCAGTGTTTCATCCAAGAATGTAACCTAAATCTAATCGCTAGAAAACATCAGACAAACCAAATGAAGAGTGTTCTGTTAGGGAAGAAAGGAGGATTGGCGCAGCATTCTTTAAAAATGTCAGAGAAAGGCCCTGGAAATGTTTCACACTAAAGGAGGATAGAGACATGACAGGTAAATGCACTACCTGACCCTAGACTGGTAAATGCACTACCTGACCCTAGACTGGATCTTGTACTGAAGGAGAAAAAATACCATAAAGTATATTGGGTTAAATTTATTAAAGTCAATTATAATTTGTAATTGTACTACAGTTATATAAGAGACTATCTCTGGTCTTAGGGAACACATACTGACTTATATAAGGATAAAGGACCATGATGTATATACTTCACTCACATATGGTTCAGAAAAAAATGTGTGTGTATGTGTGTTTTTATTTGAGTGCATGTACGTGTATAAACACATACACACAAACATGTATAAACACAGAGGGAGAGTGTGTATGTATGAGTACACACAGATGATAAAACAAATGGGGCAGAATGTTTAATAACAGGTGAATATGAGTAAAAGGCATACACAGATGTTCTTTGTACTATTTTTATTTTTACAGCTTTTTTTTGCAAGTTTGAAATCATTTCCAATAAAACCTTTTTTAAAATGTGAAGACAGCCCACAGACTGCAAGAAGGGATTTGTAAGTGTATAAGCAAGGTTAAAATCCAAAATACAGAAGGAATTCCTATAAATTAATAAGGAAAAAAGAACATATTTGAAAAATAGAAGATGCAAATAAGGACTTCACAAAAGAAATATAAATGCTCATTTATATGAGAATATCCTTCTTATTAATAATCAGGAAAATGTGATTTTATAACTGCAATGAAATCACATTTTACATTTCCCGGGTTGCGGCAGAAAATCCTAAATTTGACCATACTGAGTCCACACATTGTTGGCAAGAACATACTCTTAAATATTCTTGTAGCAGGAACTCTTAAATATTCTTGCTAGGAATGTAAATGGGTATAGCCACTTGGAAATCTTTTGGTATTATCTTATAAATTTGAATATACCTATACCATTCAATTCATAGTTTTACCTCTAAGAGAAATTGCCCTAGAAAACTTCTTGTGTATGTAGATCAGGAGACGTGTATAAAAGCATTCATTGTGACATTCTTTGATGACAAAAAACTTGAAATAAGACAGTTGTCCATTGATTGGGGAAATGGATAAATCCATTGTGATATTATAATCCCATATGGGTTACTGTATAACCATGTAAAAGGATGATCTGCAACTACGTAGACCCAGTTTGAATAAATCTTAGAAACATAATGAGTGAAAAATGCAAAATGCAGAGGATGAAACTCTTGATCCTTGGGATCAAGTGACCTTGATCTCAGGGTCATGAGTTCAAGCCCCATGTGGGGCATGGAGCCTACTTTATTGATTGATTGATTGATTGATTGCTTATAAATTTATCTGAGAGAGAGAAAAGAGAGCAAGAGAGCACAAGCAGTGGGAGGGAGAGGGAGAAACAGACTCCTTGCTGAGCAGGGGTTCCAACTCCGGGCTTGGTGGCCACCGTGTACCTGTGGAGACTACTTTAAAAAAAAGTTCGAAAACAGGCAACATTAATCTTAGTTTTAGAAGTCGGGATAAAAGTGGTTTCCCTTGGGAGAATAGTGATTGGAATGGGGATGTTTCTTTTCTCTTTTCTTTTGTTTTTAATTAAAAAAATTTTTTTTAAAGATTTTATTTATTTATTTGACAGAGAGAGACAGAGAGGGAACACAGCAGGGGGAGTAGAAGAGGGAGAAGCAGGCTTCCCGCTAAACAGGGAGCCTGGCTGAGTAGGGATCCTGACGTAGGGCTCGATCCCCGGACTCTGGGATCATGACCTGAGCCAAAGGCAGCTGCTTAACGACTGAGCTACCCAGGCTCCCCTCTTTTTTCTTTTTTTTAAAATATTTACTTATTTTAGAGCGGGACAGAGTGCACACACACACGTGCATATGAGATGGGGGGTGGGCAGAGGGAGAGGGAGAAAGAAACTTGTGGAGCTTGATCTCACGACCTTTAGATCACCACTTGAGCTGAAACCAAGAGCCAAATGCTTAACCAACTGAGCCACCCATGCACCCCTGACGTTTCTTGATCTCAATTATGATCTCAAATATTATTTTCATGGGTGTCTTCACTTTTTGGAAAATCCATCACGCTCTTTACTTATGATGTGTGACCTTTTTTGGCATATATATGTTTCACTTGACTAAAAAGTTTACTGCTTACACAACAACAAGCCTGGCCTCATGGAGCTTAGATTTTCCTGGGAGAGTACAAACAGATAAAATAAGTAAATGAGATTATAAACTAGAATAAAGTGATAGATGTTATGGAGAAAAATAAAGGAGGGAAGGAGAACAGGGATTGACATGTGCCATTTTAACAGAGTAGTAAAGAAAGCTCTCCTGAGAAAATATCTTTTGGTAAAGTTTGAAGGAGAGAATGAACAAGCTGTGTGGCTAAAGGTGAAGAACATTCCATGCAGAGGGAACAGTAAATGCAAAGAGCCTGAGGTAAAAGTTGCCTGAGCAAGTGGGAGAAGTATTAGGAGATGAAGTCAGAGAGTTGGTGAGATCCAGATGGTGCAGGGGCCTTGGCATCATGGTAATGGCAGACTTTTCCTCTGAGTGAAGTAGAAACCTGGGGAGTGGCGTGATCTGACTTAAGGTTTAGGAGGATCACCATGATAGCTGTATGGACAACAGAGCGAAGGAGGCAAGGGGAAGCAGCCACCAGTTAGGGTGTCTTTGCAATAATCCAGGCAGAAGATGACAGTGGCTTGGGCCACGGTGTTTGTAGTAGAGGTGATGAGAAGTGGCTGGATTCCATATAATCGTGAAGGTACAGCTAAGAGGGTTTCCTGGTAGTTGAAATAAAGGACGTAAGAGAAAGAAAGTCAAGGAGTCAAAAATTTTTGGCTTGAGCAGCAGAAAGATGCAGTTTTCATTAAGTGTGATGGGGAAGGATTTGAGAGGAGCAGGTTTTTCAGGGGGAGGGGAGATCAGAAGTTTGGTTTTACATGTGAAGTTAATATATATTATAGTTTTTTTTAAGTTCCCTATATATTACATAAATAGGCAGCGGTAAGTGAAAAATTTACCATTTATGTTAGTCCTACATTAATTTGTGCTAATACATTATAAATATAAACGTCCTTAATGTAGAATTGCCAGTTGAACTCAGAATTTGAGATCTCTGATTTCTTAAGACTTGGTTTGGTTGAATAAGGTGTTCCCCCCCCCTTTTTTTTTACATAACACCCTGAAGATTCACAAAAAAAGAAATTATTTCAAATGTCATAAGCATTGAGAATCATACTTAAATTGTCACATATTCTTAATTAGTGAAGCAGATATTAATATGCTTTTACTTTTTGAAATAGAGCTAACTTGCATTGATTATTCAAATCAGCAAGTCACAGAAAACTCCATTGTTCTCCTGATTCCAATTTTGAGTTTAAAGAACTCTGGCCCTACTTTCTCTGCTAGGTGTTTTTAGAATGAAAAATGTTCACTTATTCTTCATTGCTACTGTAATTGAAATGTACTGTAAAGACAGGATTGATTTTTTTTTTAAACAGATGAGAACCTGAAATAGTAGAGAGGTTAATTGGCAACATTAAGATTCATTCATTCATTCATTCAACTAACGTATTTTAGAGCTTTTAAAGTGGTGCACAAGACCCGCTTTTGTAACAGTCTAGTGTGGAAAAAATTATTATCTAACCCTTACAGATGAGGAGACTGATGTTCAGAGGGGTTAAGTGATTTGACAAAGAGTCACAAGTCTTTACAAGTGGGAGTGCTGGGGTTTCTTCCTACACAGAGGTTCTTGGTAAAAAGCAAGAAACTGGATTTTTACTTTTTTTTTCCCCCCTGCAAGAGGCAGTGTGATTCCTCTATCCCCGGGGCCCCAGCTGCAGAGTCCTGGTTTGTGCAGCCCAGGCCTGGGCTTCTATCACTAGGGCTGTATCATTTCCCCCTAAGCTACTTTAGACACTCTCGGCTAGTTAGTAGCCTGAGGTCTCCTTCCTCATTAAACTACTTATTCCAAAGCAGTGAATATTCAGTAAGCTAATTAAAATTTGTAAGTAAGATTTCCTTATTAAAAAAATCTATTAAAATAAGAAGAAGCCCGTTAAAATAATAATTAGAGCAGGAAAAAAAAGGATGACTATCAAATCACAGTATTTTTTTCGGCTATCCATAAAGGCCTGTTCAGTTGCTTTGGCAGTAGGCAGAAGGCAGGAGTGGATTTCTCCTGTAAGTACGCAGTTGGTGAACTGGAGACGAGGTGAAGGAAAGTGGCAGCTGTTTTGTTAAAGTGGCTCTTTCACTTGTCTTAAAAGAAGGCGATAGACCCTGTGTTCTGTAAAGGCCCTGCTTGTGTGTCCTCGTGGAGATAGACGTCATTAAACAGTGTGCGAAGAACAAAGGAGCAGCTTGTAAAGAGAAGGGAGCTTTGAGGCTGCCGAACACCGGGTACAGATAAGGCATAAATCTGCAGGATTTAAAGAAAACAGAAGCCTCTGATTTGCTGTTTCCATCTTTTCTACAAACAGCCAGTACCATGATTAGGAGGGCATCTCAAGTTGACTCCAGTGGTGTCAGGTATTTTATTTATTTTAAATTGACATTTTTTAAAGAAAATCTCTCGGGCGCCTGGGTGGCTCAGTGGGTTAAAGCCTCTGCTTTCGGCTCAGGTCATGATCTCAGCGTCCTGGGATCGAGGCCCGCATCAGGCTCTCTGCTCGGCGGGGAGCCTGCTTCCTCCTCTCCCTGTCTCTCTGCCTGCCTGTCTGCCTACTTGTAATCTCTCCCTCTGTGTCAAATAAATAAATAAAATCTTAAAAAAAAAAAAGAAAAGAAAAGAAAATCTCTCGACACTAGTTTGATTAGAATGCCAAAACTAAGGAGAGAGATACTGTTTCCAGCTTCCATGTAGTGGTTTTTGAGTTTTCCTATACCTAGAAGAAACCATGATCAGAATCATGGTCCCTCCAGTTTTTGTCCCCTTCACCTTCTTTTGCTCATTTCTTCCCTTTGAGTATTCCCAGCAGTCTCTCCTCATACCTGTCCCTCATCATTGCATCTCACCTTTCCGTTGCCTTGCTTCTCTGAGGCATGTCAGACCAGTAGGCCAATATATCAGTCAGGGTCCCAGAAGAAAACAGATGGCACACTCAAATTAGAGTAATTCAAGAAGAGTTTAATAAAGTGACTAAAGTGTGGGCAGAGTGTAGGGAATCCACAAAGGGCAATGTTAGTAATGCTCGGTTCTGTTACTACCCCTTGCCCTGAAGAGATGAAGGATTAGCAGAACCCACCCAAGACACAGAAGCTGTATTTGGAAGGATAGTAACTGAAACCTTAAGTAAAGGCAGTTTTATGCTGAGGGAGTCAGGGGAACGATTACTCTGATGTTACTTTCCTTCCTTTTCCTCATCTCCCACCAGTGACTTCCTTTGGCTAGAAGCCTCTTGGGCCCAGAGCAGTGTAGAGAGTAGGTAGAGAGGAATGAACAGAAAATGCACAGTGTAGCCTGAAGAACAAAGGCACCAGTTAGAACAGGCTCCAGGTTCAAGCCTCCTGGCTTCTCACACATGTTGACTCTGTGATATTCCTACCCAGGAGAGCTGGCATTCTCTAGAGATTCTCTTGGGCTTCCTTTGTCCTTGTGTTTTGGCTTCTCTTCTCCCTTCCTGATTTTTTTTGTCAGCCATGCAGAAAGTGTATTACTTTTCTAAAGTGAATATGGATTTTGAGAGTAGAAGCTACAAACAATGTAAATAAATTAATTTGATCCAGCCAAAAATTATTTGTGTGGGTTTTTGGCCTGTTTTCCTAATGCATTCAACAGATCCTGATGCATTCAACAGGCCTACTATAAACACTGTGTTTGGCACTGTGGCAAACAGAGGTGAGTTAGGGTTCTTCTCCCTGAAAGTGTCAGATTTCTTGGGGGAAACAGACAAGCGTGTTACTGACAGGATACAAAAGTTACCTGGTGGGGGGAGGTGCACAAGGGCATTTGAGTACCATTTTGGACTGTGGTAGAAGGATCGGTTTACTTTCTACTGAGAGGATTAGGAAGGTTCCTAACTTAGTTGTGTGACCTCTGGGCAAGTTATTCAACCTTACCGTGCCTCATATCCTCATAGGTATAATTTGGATAAAAACAGTATGTACTCCATCAGGTTATAGGAGTTTCAGTGAGATACTATATGTAAAGTACCTAGAAAAGTGCTTATTACAGAGTAAGGAGAAGATGTAATAGTAATTATTATTATGCTATTTATGCTGTTTCTCCTGCCTGAAATGGTCTAACCCTGCCTATCCCCCCACAAAAATATATAAACATTTTATTAATTACAACTCTTTCAAAGCTCACTGCAACTGTCAGTTCTTCAGAAAAGCTTTCCTTGTACTCCCAGTTCATATCCTCCATTATGTATTCTCATAGCTTTTTATACTTTTTCTTGATAGCGCTTTATCACAATTATAACTAAATGATGAATTGTTTTTTTGTTTCTAAAGTGAACTCTAGGGGCACCTGGGTGGCTCAGTTGGGTAAGCACCTGACTTCAGGCTCTGGTCATGATCGTTAGGATCTCGGGATTGAACCCTGCAATGGGCTGTATGCTCAGTGCAGAGTCTGCTTTTCCCTCTCCCTCTGCCCCTCCCCTTGCTTGTGCTCTCTGTCTCTCTTTCTCAGATAAATAAATAAAATATCTAAAAAATAATAATAATAAAGTGAACTCTGCACCCTACATGGGGCTCGAACTCATGACCCTGAGATCAAGAGTCACATGCCCCACTGACTAAGCCAGCCAGGTGCCGCAAATAATGAATTTTTCCAATTTTAGCATATGTGCTGCTGAAGCAATTATTTAGCAACAGCTAAATAATTAACTGTTTAGCGCTGTTCCCCTGATAGATGGTGAATTCCATGTTGATCAGGACTGCAGTCTTACTCAGCATTGTATTCTTAATGCCTAGCACGGTATCTAGTACCTTGACACTCCATGACTGTTGAAGAAATGATTTATGTAGTAAGTTAGGTTTAACTCTGATTGGAGAAGGTCTGGAATTATGTTGTGTAGATGTTTAGATGTCTGCAGTTATGCCTGCATTTATGAGGTTGAGCAGTTTAGATGTCTGTTTTGCATTAATTAATTTATTCAACAATATTCATTCAACTAGTAATTTTTGGTCATGGTGCTATATTTAACAGTGACTACAACAAAGATTCTGTCCTTGTGGAGCTTATAGTCTAATGTGGAGAGAAGAATAATATATACATTGAGGTACATATTCATAAAATATATATAATTGGGTGGCTCAGTGGGTTAAGGCCGCTGCCTTCGGCTCAGGTCATGATCCCAGAGTCCTGGGATCGAGGCCCGCATCGGGCTCTCTGCTCAGCAGGGAGCCTGCTTCCTCCTCTCTCCTCTCTCTCTCCTGCCTTTCTGCCTACTTGTAATCTCTCTCTCTGTGTCAAATGAATAAATAAAATCCTTTAATTATAAATAATAACACAATTATGTATTATGTCATAGTAATAAGTGCTATGAAGGAAAATAAGGAAGATAAGGGTTTCTGGATTGGGTGGTATGATCTGACTTATGAGAGATAAGTCTAGCATCAATGTATAAGATCAATTTGAAGGGGAAACCACTAGAATGAGAGTGACTACATAAGAGCGTATTGGTATTATCTGGCAAAGAGATGGTGAGGATTGAAATTAGGCCACTGAAAGTAGAAAACAGGTATGGATTTGAAAAGCATTTTGGAGGCAGAACTTATATTTTGGAATTTGGGTGAACAATTGGATATTATGTGAGGAGGAAAGAGTATTAGAAGATGGCTGAGGTTTTTAGCCTAGATAACTGAAGATGATGATACTATTATCTGATAAAGGAAACACATGAGGAAATGCTTGTTTGGCAAAAGGGAAATTAAAGGTTTGTGGTAGTTATGTCAGGTTTGCATTGCCATCAGCACCTCAGTTGGGAAATGTTCAGTTTGGAAGTATAACCTATGAGAAAGGTCAAGGTTAAATATGTAGCTTGGGAGTCATCCATGTAAGTACATAGCTGAGGCCCTGGGAATGGATGATGTTGTCCTGGGAATTTGTAGATAAGAAGAAAATAAGTCCAGGGGAAATGAGTTTTCCTTGTCATTTGTCAATTTGGAGAGAGTGACTAAGAGGCTGAGAGGTTAAGCAGTGCTTTTGACAATTTGTAGGGAATTGATGTCCAGGTGTCTAGGACCTACCAGGAGAGGCTACCTTATTTCCCTTGAGTGAAGCCTTAGACTGCTGGGCTGCTCCTTAGCAAGGGTGCATTGGAAGTACATAGACTCTCACAGAGATTGTAATTCTGCTTCAGATACCTCATTCCTTGAAATTGGATTGTTAGTACTTGTAGGTGCCTGGACAAAGCAAATATAATTATTTTTTGTAGAAAAAGATAGTAGCATTCTAGGCTTCAAGCTGTTTCTATAAACAAAGCAAACACAACGTTGGATACACAAGCAGAGAAAAACAGACATACAAGAAGACATGGCAACATGACTAAAACCAACAGAAACAACAGACAATAGAAACAGACCCATAGAGACCTAGAAAATAAAGGGATCCTATATATGGACTGTAAAAGAAGTGCTTAATATATCTAAGAAAATAAAAGACAAAATGGAAAATTTTGTCAGAGGGTTGGAAACCATAATAAAGTTCAAATGGAAGTTTTAGAACCAAAAAGACAGTAATCAAAATTAAGAATTCTGTGTATGGATTTAAAAGCAGATTTGACATAGTTGAAGGGAAAATTAGTGAACAGGAAGATGGATCACAAGAAAATAACCTTACAAAGAATGGAGAGACAATGGAATAGAAAATCAGAAAAATAGGGACATTGAGGATACAGTAAGAAGTCTAACATAAATGTAATTGGAGCCCCAGAAGCAAATATAAGAGTGAGTCAGAAGCAGTATTTAAAATGTAAAGTCTGGGGTGCCTGGGTGGCTCAGTGGGTTAAAGCCTCTGCCTTCAGCTCAGGTCATGATCTCAGGGTCCTGGGACCAAGCCCCATATCAGGCTCCCTCCTCTCTCTCTGCCTGCCTCTCTGCCTACTTGTAATCTCTCTCTCTCTCTGTCAAATAAATAAATGAAATCTTAAAAATAAAATAAAATGTAAAATCTGATAACTTTCCAAAACTGTTGGAAGATTCCAAGCCCTAGATTCATGAAAAACTACAGTCCCCAAACAGAATGAGTGTGTAGAAATCCACACTGAACACAGTTCAAACAAAAGCAGCCAGAGGGGAAAATAAGATTGCCTTCAAAGAAACAGCAATTAGACTAACAAACTAATTTCTTAAGAGAATAAAACCATAAGACAATGGAATGATATCTTTAAGAGATGAACTAAAATGTCAACCTAGAATTCTGTATCTGCCAAAAGCATCCTTTGATAGTGGGGTTGGAATAAAGTAAAAAATTGAGAGAATTCGTACCATTTTCTCACAAAAAGAAGTATAAAAAAATACTCTCCATGCAGAAATAAAAAAGATACAAAAATAGAGGGTGGGAGATGCAGGAAGGGTGGGAAGAAGAGGGTAAATGTGTATGAGAATATAAATTAATATTGTTTAAAATAATGCCCTACTGGTTTATAACATATATATAATTAAAATATATAACAATAGTGCCTCATAAGTTATGAGGAGAAGTTAAGTGTTCTAATACTCCTGCATTTTCTGCAAAAGGTAATAAAAGTATCAGTTAATGTAAAAGTACTGATTAGACTTTGATAGTCATGAATGTGTAATCTCTAGGGTGGGCACATAAAGAATACTAAAAGAATATATAACTTCCAAACTAATAAAGACGGAAACATTTTTTTAAAAAATGTTTAAAAAGAAGGAATAATTTTTTAAAATAAGCAATCTAAAAGAAGGCAAGAAGGGGGAGGGGGAAGCATTGTAAGTGACAAACAGGAAGCACTTAGTAAGATGATAGGTTCATACCCAAATTTGCCAGTAATTCCATTAAGTATAAATGAATTGAGTACTCTAATAGGCAAATATTGTCAGGTAAGACGTAAAAATGTAATGTGATTATGGATTCTTTATGAGACACATCTGAAACATAAGGACGTAGAATGAAAATAACAGTGTGGGAAAAAAATATAACGTGTAAACAATAACCAAAAGAAGATTGGTGTTTCTTGGTTAATATCCGATTAAGAACACGTCAAGGCAGAAAGTTTTACTAGAGATGAAGAGAGACACTAAATAATAATGACACAGCAGCTCTGTATTTGTATATACCAATTTGAGCAGAAGCTCAAGAAACATAAAGCAAAAACTTACAAAATTTCAAGAAAAACAAATAAATCCACAATCACTATAGATCTTTGCGCATTGAACACACCCCTCTCCCCGCCATACACATGTTCATAATGACATAGAATGGTGATTCCCAAAGTTTGGCACACATAAGAAGAATGATCAGGAGAGTTTGTTGGAATACAGATTCCTGGGCCCTGTTCCTGGAGGTTCTCAATCAAAGGGTCTGTGATGGGACCTGATGATTTGCAGCTCCCAAGTGATGCTGATGTGGTGGTTCCAAAGTCACACTTTGAGTAGCACAGATACAGAAGATCTGAACACCAAGATTAGCAAACAACCTAATGGATCTATGTGGAACAGTATATTCAACAACTACAAAATGCATGTTCTTTTTAAGTACTTGTAGAACATTTTTGAAAGTTAACTGTATTCTGGGCCATAAAATACCTCTCAACAAATTTTAAATAATTTAATACAGAATATGTTTCCTGAATACAGTGGAATTAAACTGCAACTCAATAACAAAAAGGTAACTAGAAATGCCCCTGTTTGAAAATAAAACAATGTATTTCTTAATATTCTCATGGGCTAATGAGACCACAATGAAAATTGCAAAATATTTTAACTGAATGATCATGGAAATACACCTATCAAAATTCATGGGATGAGGCTAAACCCGTGCTTAAAAGGAACTGTATAGCTTTAAATATATATTATATATATAGTGTGGGTATTATTAGATATAATATTAATTAATGTATACTTATATATATTTATCATTTATAATATATGATTATATATAGTGTGTATGTATGTTTTCTATATGTATATAAAGTGGGGAGGCTAAAAATCAGTGAGTTAAGGATCTACCTAACAGTATTAAAGGACACTAAAATCAAAAATGTGGAAGGAAGGAATAATGAAGATAAGTGTAGAAATTAATAAAATTCTTAATAGCCATATAGTGGAGCTCAACAAAACCAAAAGTTGTCTCTTTCAGAAGCCCCTCCTCTACCTCAAACTCTTAGTCCTACTCCCCAAAGGCAATTAACAGTGCCTTAGATATTCTTTGTAATGTTTCTTAATATACATGTTCTTTTCATGTATTCATTCTGAACTATACTGTGTACACTACCTTTTTCCTTCCTTCCCTTCCCTCCCTCCCCTTCTTCCCTTCTTCCCTTCCTCCCTCCTTTCCTTTTTTCCCTCCTTTTCTTCCTCCCTTCCTTCCCTCCTTCCTTCCTTTCTCTCTCTCTTTTAAAATCTTTGTGCCTCAGTTTTCTCATCCATAAAATAAGGGAAATAATAGAACCTGCCTTATTGAATTGTTATACAGATTTGATGAGTTAATATATATTGCGTGGTTTAAATAATACTTAGCACTTAAGCCCTATATAGGGGCGCCTGAGTGGCTCAGTTGGTTAAGCATCTGCCTTCTGCACAGGTCATGATTGCGGGGTCCTGGGATCCTGCCCCATGTCTGTCTATTGTCCATCAGGCTCCCTGCTCAGCGGGGAGACTGCTAGCCTGCTTCTCCCTCTCCCTCTGCTCTTCCCCACTGCTCATGCTCTCTTTCAAAATAAATAAATAAAATCTTAAAAAAAAAGAAGAAGAAGAAGCCCTATATAAATGTCACAATTGTTGTTATTATAAGAGGACTTATGGTCCTGGACCAAATGACAGTGAGGGTAAGCCTGGATTTGGGAGGTCGAAGATGATGGTGAAGGACTGCTTTGGGGGAACACAGTGTCTGCCGGGCACTCTTTATATGTGTGTGGAATGAATGATCTGGCCAGTGATGAGTCAATAGGTAAATCATTGGCAGAGTCAGCCAGCAGCCAGGGCTTGGGACTTGGCCTGCAAATCTCAGAGCTCAGGTGTAGAAGGGGATAAAAGACCTAATTGGGTTATGCCCACTGGGATCTTATCAGGTGACTGGATCAAAGATCAAGGGAGAGGGATGCCTGGGTGGCTCAGTTGGTTAAGCAGCTGCCTTCAGCTAAGGTCATGATCCCCAAGTCCTGGGATCAAGTCCCTGCATTGGGCTCCTTGCTCGGCAAGGAGCCTGCTTCTCCTTCTGCCTCTGCCTGCCACTCTACCTGCTTGTGCTCTCTCTCTCTCTCTGATAAATAAATAAACAAAACCTTAAAAAAAATAAAAAAGATCAAGGGAGAGAAGTTTTGAAGTAGTGTAATTTATTTCCTTTTCTCCTTGACTTTCTAAAATTAGATATTTAGACCACTGCCCTACAGGTACACCAGATTCTTTACCAAAACTAAGTTTTGTTACTTACATTCTATTTGAGAAGTAGTACTATCATTTCATATCAGTTATTTTGAGAAATTGGCACTTTTAAGTCGAGCTGACCTTACTTCCCGTGTAGGAAGGTGGAGAGAAGTCATTCAGACCACTCCACCACTATTAAGTTGCACTGTGACCTTGAGCAAGTTATTTAACCTGAAGTCTCCATTTTTCAGCCTGTAAGATTAGGATGGTGATAATCTCTTCAGAGGTTTGAGGGCTAAATGAGATCGTATGTGTAGAATGCCTAGTACAGGGCCTGGTATATCACGAGTGCTCCATAAATGCTAATTTGTCACCCATGCACCAGAGTTTTCCTGCTGGATATGTGGTGTTTACAAAGCCTTGTCAAGGTTCCAGAAGAAAGTGGAAAGAGGCTCCAGCCTTTGGCAAACTAGTGTGCTAGCAGCCTCGAGCCCCTAGTGTTGCACAGGCTCCATAAAGGTGAGAACCAGAGAGGGGCCATGGTTGTGGGTGAGTGGCAAGTGGGGTTGTGTCTAAATTCTTAGTCTCCGAATAGACCTACCCTTGGTGTATTCTTTATTCTAAAAATGCATGTGATTCATTTTCAGTGAGAAATAATTATGTATGCTGAAAGGCTTTTGAGGATAGGTATTACCATTTTAAATACATTCTATGAGATCTCCTGGATTTTTAAAAAGCAAAGAGAACTGGGGTGTGTATTTAGTCAGGAGTGGTGGTTGAATAAATAAATATGGGTTTCCATGAAGTAAAAAGCTTGGCTGTAGGGCTTCTTCACATAGGACACTGAATACACATTGATGTTTTCTGTTACATGAACCTTATCTGGACAAAACATCTAGTTCCTTGTTGTTTAAAAAGTGCTCTTGATTCTTAATTTGGGGACGCTGGTGTGTTGCCTGGGAGATGGCCCCACCTTTCCGTGCAGCTGGCGGGAGGCACTCCACAGTTACACGTCAGTGTTTCAAAACCTGCCAGGCTTTCCGTGGAATCCATTCAGCTGCACACCTAACACATTTTTATTTTTTTTTTTAATGAGAGAAGTAATTTTAAAGAAAGGAATCTTTAGCTCAGAACATCGTCTGTGGTAATTTAGAACCACCCCGAAGCACGTGTTTTAGGGAGATGAACGGTGTCATCTGTTGTCTGTGTACTGTGGCCGCGAGGCTGACGTTTTATATACTTTTGCAGATGAGCCTCTTTGTGAATGTCATGAGCAGTTATCAGTCTATCATGCATAGAGTAGAAAGGGCAAAGCCCAACTGTAAGGGTGTCAGTACATTATGGCAATAAAATTTTTCACAGCCTCAAATAAAAAAAATACAGTACTTGACAAGTGAATCTGTTTTAAATTATTTCAGATACTATGGAAACCGAATTTCTGTTTGTCCATTTCTCCCATTAGAAGTGGGTTGTGTTTCTTTTCTTTTTTTTTTAAAGATTTTATTTATTTATTTCACAGAGGGAGAGAGATCACAAGGAGGCAGAGAGGCAGGCAGAGAGAGAGGGGGAAGCAGGTTCCCCACCGAGCAGGGAGCCCGATGCGGGCCTTGATCCCAGGACCCTGAGATCATGACCTGAGCCGAAAGCAGAGGCTTTAACCCACTGAGCCACCCAGGGGCCCGTGGGTTGTGTTTCAAAAGTTGGTTTTCAAGTCTGTTGTTAGGAATTTGGAACTTAGTTTCTAAAAAGAAAAAAAATGATCCTTTGGGTTTGTGGGCTAGCCTACATTTTAACCCTACAGGAGCCAGAATACTTTGCACTCACAAGGTAGAATATTGCTCTTGTAGCCCTAGCCACTTAATACAGTGGAAAAGAAATAAAATTGAATAAACGATTTCTGTGGAGTATTAAGAAAAAACAGGTCTTATTAGATAAGGCATAGTGGAAAAAGGACAAGAAAGACTGTATGACCTCAGGCAAGTTACATAAACTTTCTGATCTCAGTTTTTAAGTCTGAAACTGGGTCTTGGAGGGGCTAAATGAGATAACGCACGTAGGAAGGAGCTCTCCGTAATGGCTGCTCTTATAAATATAGGCACGAAGAGGAACCAAACCCAGGTTTCCTACAAATTCCAGGTCCAGTGCATTGTCTTGCATGTGGTTATGTGGGAACAGGAGTGAGGAGGAACGAGGAGGTTCTGGCAGTGCTGTCAGCTCTTTGCGCATGACTTTGGCCCAGAGGTGTGTGGCGGACAGTAGCTCTCGGTCTGGGTGTTCCCCACCTCTAGTAGGAAGTTTGTTATGCTCTGTTACACAGGGGGGCACCCCCTTTTCCCTTCTCTCACTGCTGCCTATTCCCTGTTGCCAGTTTCCCCCTCCGTCCTCAGCACTGGGAGCATGGACTGGCTCTCCCAGTATCCAATGCTCCTGTGAAAAGGGTACCCTGACCTTAGTGACTACAGGAAGCAAGCAAAGCCAGCAGAGGGTTTGTTGTTGTGGCTTGTTTAAAAAAAGGGAAAGGTAGCATTTTGGGGGGTGCCTAGTACATCCCAGGCACAGTCCTGGGCATTTTAACATGTTTTCTCATTTAATTTTCTTGACAGCCCCCTTAGGAGTAGGTGTGGTTATCCCATCTTGCAGACCAAGAAAGGAGGACCTTAGATGGCCCGACGAAGGTAGCACAGCTAGGAAATCACAGAGCAGGGATTCACGCCCATGTCTGTCTGGCTGTCAGGCCCTCCCTCCAGCTGCCCTCTGGGTTCTCAAGGGAATGCACACATATGGTTATCCGTGGTGAGTCCAGCCTTTCTGTCCTTATATAAACTTGACTGGATGTGCACCCTTGGGAAGGAGAGGAGCGGAATGAGATTTAGCTTATTAACACCATTAACTTTAAAAATTGAACAGTATCTGGCTTCCATCCCTCATTTCAAATTGAATCACATAATGGGGATGAAAACATATTGATTAGGGAAAAACTATTTATTAGAGGTAAAATTGTTTACCATGTAAATATGCTGCATGTTCCATTATACATGATTTGGCATTTCAACATTTCATAATCTGTTGCATTTAATTAGGCACAGTACATAAAATATGCATCACAAGTAAACAGGGGAAACACAATGGCAAATTTTTCTAAGATTTGTGCTTCATAAATTTTCAGTTTCCTAATCTCAGTAATGGTGTTTTAGTGTCAGCTGCTTCTTTTCCAAACAAATGCTGATCCTCTCCCTAATGTGTTTTATGCAAGGAAGCAAAACTAAGGATGAACTCTAAAGTTCTGCACTTATGCTTCTTGAAGATTAAGTCTTCAAGTAACAATTTTTTTCTTTTATTTAACGTTAAAATGATAAATGTAGTGATAGAATGTGAAATGTAAGATACAATTAATGCTAACTAATTAACAAACTGGCTTGCAGTGACTGTACATTGTAGATGGTTTAGCTTCATAATTTGAACATGGAGCTTTCAAAGTAGTCTGGGAAATTTTAATGGCTCGATATTTACGAAGTGTCTGATTTTAATTATTTCAAGAATTCTCGGACCTGCCGAGCTTATCCTTCTGACAGAATACAGGAATGGGAGTGTTGATTCCTGTGGTTGCGTGGGCCAGCACGGGGCCTGGTATACTCCTGCAGACTGTTAAATGACTTCTAAACGATAATTTTTAAGAGGCAGATTGGTCCCTTTTTTCATTGTAAAGTATATTTCTCTAATTAAAAAAAAACAAAACCAATATCTGCTTATCTGAAATCAATTTGGATAATATTTGAAAACACAGAAAAACACAGAGAAATGACTTATAAATCCACTCTAAAAGATAATCACATATTGAGTGGTGTGTGGGTCCTAATACTTTCTTCCTGTGCATATGCGTGTGTGTATGTGTGTGCATTTGCACGTGTGAATATTTTTACCCCCCCAAATCTCATGCTTTATGAAAGAAAGAAATGCCCTTGCTCCTCTTTATAATATATTGTGAATATTTCCCCATGTCAATAAATATTCTTCCTCAACATGATTTTTAATCAATGATCATATCCCATTATACAGATGTACTATAAATCTACTTTTTTTTCTAGTGTAAATAGGACTGTAGTGAATCTCTTTGCACATATACCTCTAAAGATTTCCTCAAGGTAACATCTTAGTAATGCTGATTCAAAGGGTCTGTGCATATCTGTTGGCTTACTCTCCAGAAAGGTTATGCTAAATATTAAGTAAACTATATCTGTCTCCTTAGGTTTCCTTCTTTAATCAAAATGTTTTTGATTTCCTGAAGCTGACAAATTCATTCTTGGTCTAGCTCCAAAAGGTCATGGCGACACATAGAAGTGGTTGCCTTGATGAGCCCCATTTTTATAGCCGGAGGTCTTTAATAAGCACACCCCATCAGAGGGGCTTCTGCACTGTACTCACACAGAGAAGTTGAAATGAAACCAGAGATAGCCTTTTCACTTAAGGCAATAGTCTTGAACTAGGGTATACACATGGTCCACAAAGTGGCTGAAGGTATTCCAGAGGTTATTAGGACGTGGTGGTTCAAAGATTTTCACTGCCCAACTTTCTTTGTATATGCATTAACTTTTAAAATCCACGAGCCTCAGAAGGTGGCTGTTGTGGAAGCATTGTGTGGGTTTTTTCCCTCCTCCACTTCATCACTTGCCATTTTTTCACTTTTATGAAAGGAAATCTCCCACCTTATATGATGGCCCATTGCCCCAAAGGGTGAGACCCTCTCTGGTCCCCACCAAAGGATTGTATAAAATACTGATGATAACCAAACTGCCTTCAATCAGCACTTTATAACCCTGTACCCCTCTCATTAAGAAACACATGTGTGATAGATTAAAAAAAAAACAAACTACTTTTGATGGTCAAAACAAGTACTTTTATTTATTGGAATAAGTCTTTGTATTGCTTTGATCAGTTTTAGACTAATTGTAATGATAACTTTTTTTTTCTTTTTTTTTAAAGATTTTATTTATTTATTTCACAGCGGGAGAGAGATCACAAGGAGGCAGAGAGGCAGGCAGAGAGAGAGAGGGGGAAGCAGGCTCCCTGCGGAGCAGAGAGCCCGATGCGGGCCTCGATCCCAGGACCCTGAGATCATGACCTGGGCCGAAAGCAGAGGCTTTAACCCACTGAGCCACCCAGGCGCCCTGTAATGATAACTTAATCCAGAAAGATGTATTAAACATGTAGAACCTTATAATTATAGGAAATAAAAAGTTTGAATTTTCAACTTCTTTTTTTTTGTAGAGTGTAAAAGTATTTTGTATTAGGAGAATATAGAAGGGAAATGTAATGGAAATACACTTCTAAGAACAAAAGAGAATGCAAAATTTTGACTATTAAAGAAAAGCAAGTTTATGTATTTTTTAAAATGGATCATGGGTATCAAATTGCTTCGCTATTTAAATTTGGTTGGATACACTTTAAAGAATAGTATTACAGTTTTATTTTAAAATGTCAACATTTATGACATGCTGAAATAACATTGTTTACAACTGTATAAACTTATAATGAAAAATTGTAGATACCAACTTCAAAAATGTGCAAAGGACAAAATATGTGTGAGCGGGTACCTGATTATTCAAAATTTCTTTAAGGAATATTCCAGCAGAAAGTGTGCCACCCACTGACACCGGACAGTTACCTGGCTGGGCAGGCTGCTTCGCCTGGCCTCAGGTTTCCTCACCTGAACCCATTCCCCACTGCACTCCCTGGAAATCTCAGGCTCAGGCTTGTCTTCCCTCCACTAGTCTTCCACCTAGTGAAGCCTTGCAGAAGGGAGCTGTGAGATGGCTTGCAGGGCGCCTCTTTAGGCTTTTCCCTGCCTACAACGCTTTCCCTTGTCCTGGCCCAGAGTCAGAGCCCAGAGCCTGCTGCTCCTGCCTTTAGGCGCACCCACCCCTCGGTACCTGTGCCTAACTGGCCCTCGCTGTGCCCTCCTTCGCCCCGGTGGGAATGGCCCTCTCTTGTTATTTCTCCACTCCGAAGTCCCTTCTTTCAGAGACACTCCTTGGATCTCCGTTCCTCTTTAGAATGGTTTCTCCTTCCTCTCTCACGATAATAGAAGAGTTTAGAGTTTGAGAGGGAAAAGGGAGTTACGTTACAGAGCAGGAAGGAGGGAGGTGGCAACTGACGTTTTTGGCTTGTTTGTGTCAACAGAGCTTCTGGAGGTTTGTGCCCCGGATATATGCAGTCTCAATAAAAATACTGTTGAGTTAAATTGAAGCGGAATCCACTTCAGGCTCCACCTTCCCTCCGAAGTCTCCTCTGACTTCCCAGACCTGCTGGCACGTCTCTTTCTCCAGATCTGTGCTGCACGTAGAATCTGTACCGTACAGCTGGGGGTGTGATCGCCACTGTCCTGCGATGTTTATGAATTTTTTTTANTTCCTCTCTCACGATAATAGAAGAGTTTAGAGTTTGAGAGGGAAAAGGGAGTTACGTTACAGAGCAGGAAGGAGGGAGGTGGCAACTGACGTTTTTGGCTTGTTTGTGTCAACAGAGCTTCTGGAGGTTTGTGCCCCGGATATATGCAGTCTCAATAAAAATACTGTTGAGTTAAATTGAAGCGGAATCCACTTCAGGCTCCACCTTCCCTCCGAAGTCTCCTCTGACTTCCCAGACCTGCTGGCACGTCTCTTTCTCCAGATCTGTGCTGCACGTAGAATCTGTACCGTACAGCTGGGGGTGTGATCGCCACTGTCCTGCGATGTTTATGAATTGTTTTGAGTGTCTAACATTGTTATATAATCAGATTGCAGATTCTAGGCAGATAGGGGGTACATGTTTATTTGTTCTTTTATCTCTTCATGGCACATAGTACAGTATTGACCATAACAGATACTCGGTAAACATCCCAGTTGATATTAAAAAGGAAAAAATGGATGGGGAACCCTGATGTTGAAACCTGGAACTATGACACTTTGCTGTCTGATTCTGGGCAACAACCATAGTCTGGGCCTCTTGTTCCTTGGTGGATATAACGTGGGTGATAGCAACAGTAATAGTCATCAGATAACTGCCATGGGCCAAATCATTAACATACCCAACAATTTGATGAGTTTGTCTTTTTTTAGATTCCACATATAAAAACATTTGGCTTTTTAAAAGTGATTGGCAGTCTGCTGTCGGATTGAGTTAGGGAAATGCATGGCTCTAGTAAACGGATGAAACCAGAAGTGTTTCTGGCCACTTTGTGGCCTTGTAGAGGGGCCCCAGAAAATCAGCAGACTGCAGAATGTTCACTACTCATTTCCCCAGTTGCCAAAGGCTCACAGTCTAGGAGCTGATAGCAGTGAACATAAGTAGAAGGAGTATACTTGTATTTTTGTTCTCTCTCTCTCTCTCTCTCTTTTTTTTTTCTTTCTTATTTTTAATTGATCTTAAAATCTTGCCTGGCCTTTTGCCTTCTGCCCAGTCCAGAGTGATGAATCCTTGGTACGTGGCTCAAAAGAGAAGCACGGGACAGCGTATTCCCTTTCTCTCCACCAATTTCCTGCCTGTGTTTCTATTCTGGGACCAACATACAGACCATTCCAGCTCAGAGACAGAGCAGGCTCTGCTCTGCTCACTGTCCCCTGCGTATGGCCTCGTTCCACAGTGAGGACCATGTAGGATGGACGCATGTGATCTGTAGCTTTTGGTGCTTCCTACAGGATGAGGGTGGAGATTCGTTTTCAACTAATTGTACCCATCTGTTTTTAAAAGGTGACAGAAATTCCTGAACTTAGGTGTCGATTTATACATTAATTACACTGATCTTAGTTGCAGCAGCCTGTTCTTAATAGCTGATTGCTGCAATACCCAAATCTGTGATCTCAGAATGTGACGTGCATATTTTAATTTGAGAAATAGTTTAACATTTTTAGATATTCATTTAGATGTGGTTATGCAGGTTAAACATAACGTATGATCACTGCTTCTTTCATTGCTTCCAATTAAACCTTGCTTGTTAGTTTAACCTCTAGGTAATCCCATCAAACAATTGGTGTCAAGGAAACACTGCCCACAGTAGCTTTGGATGAGTGGCCATTAATTTTAATTGCCTTGATATTAAAGATTAAGAAGTATTGGGACTAGCAGAATAGAAACGATCTGATGTCAAGCAAATCCACTTGCTAAAGCTTCCCCAGGCTGCTGGTGATATTAAAATTTTACTGTGAGAATTAAATAAACCTTTATTAGTGATGACTGTTGTTTGATTGGTCCAGGGGTATGCATAAACACAGGATTCTTGCATATCTAGAGATGAGACCCTTCAGTGGTACAGAGATTCCTCAATTATGAAACTGTTAATAAAGCTGTAATCTGATTTTCCAGGCTAGGTTTCATTAATGTATTATAGCTTCTCTGATTGTCAAGGTAATATTAACTACAAAGTATGGAATCCAACAGAGAATTGTTTAGAAGAGGAGAAATCTAAGATGGGCCTTTGTTGCTAAATTCAGAGTTGGGGAATTTTCATTAATTATACTTAAGAAATGCCATATTCCCTCTCAACCAGGAATATCTCCCTTTGCACTGTAGATATATTCAATATTTAACTCTTTCAAAGGCCTGCCAGTATTATTCAGACAAACTGGAGTGATGTATATTGAAGGAGCTTTTTGAGAACTGTCTCTCTGGTTCCTGAGAGAACTGTCTCCTGAGCTGAGAATGCACTTGTGAAACATCAGGTAGGGTCTGAGGGAACGTGCTTTAACCAGCATAATCAGAACGGATACCTTTGTGGTCCTTTTTCAATTTTGAGTCAGAACTTTTGTTTCTAGTGTCCTATAATTCTGGTATAGGAATGGATCCTAAAAGTCACTGAGGCTGACTTCTGGTGCAGAAGTCCCTCCCAGAGCATCTGTCTCCATGTTCTTGGAGGCCCGGGCCCCACATCAGCATCATTTCTGGCTTCTCCGTCTCCCCTGACCTCTACAGCTGCTCTGGGGCAAGTTCCACCAGTGCCTCTCCCATGACAGTTCCCTCTCCATAACCACTGCTCTGCCTGGTTCAGTCTCATTGCCTCCTCACCTGTACACTCTCTTGGCTTTTCCTTCCACTGCCACATCCTACTCGATGCTTGTGTTCTCCTGCCCCAAGCATATGGGGCTCCAAGAAGGGAGGGCAGAGACGGCCAATGGCCTACTGGGGTTCAGTCCCATGAGGCTGTTTGAGAGCCTGATATCATCACCATCTAGGTGTTGGAACTAAGGACGATGATGAGAAACGAGAGTGAACCAGATCTTAGTTCCTAATAGAGAACTGAATATCTGTTAGAATCATCCAACGGTGGAATCAGGGACTTTGTAAGGTGGGAAGTACCATGTCTCTGGAGGTGGAGATGCTGTGAACACAAGAGAAAACAGAAGGAGGTGCAGGTTTAGAGGGTACGTGAATTCCATTTTAGACCTCTTGAGTTGGAGATTGTCGCAAAACATTTATGTGCTAATGTCTTTAAAATCAAGAACCGAAATTCTTCATACAAGTCAGGCCTAGAGATGGAATTCTGGGAGCCGTCCACACGGACACAGTGATTGAAATCATTAATATGGATAAGATTTTTGCTGAAGGAGAAGAGAGCAGAGGGCCAAGAGCTGAGTTTTGGAGAAAACACATAAACACACACACAGCTGGCATATCGGACACTGCTGAAAGATCAAAGAAGGAGGTTATCCCTGTACAACCACTTCAGTCAGCCACCTAGCCCAGGGATGCAAAGGGCTCTGCATAAAGCTTGACGCACAGGAGGCAGTCGTTGAGTGATAGTTATTATAACCACTACTATTTGATATGAAGGAAGGAAGTGACATATATGGTCCATAAAGAGTGGGGGCGGTGGGAATAATGGTGGAACAGAAGCAACTAGGAAGTCCTGATCTCTAGCATATTTACTTCCTGAAGAGTTTTGGCTCGTTTCTGTCTGATGAACCTATGCTCATGGTTGCCGCGTGGATCCCAGTGAGTGTGCCTGCATGTGTATGTGTGCACACAGCGATTCCCCGGTATGCGACAGCATGTGGGCAGCAGCAGGGCCAACGTTGTCTTCCTCACGCGGCTTCCTTGCCAGGGTTCCCTGGCTGCTTCTGGAAGGACGAGTGCCATAGGTTGAAGAATGAGAGTTCTCTTTCCAAGGCAATTAAACTCTTGGCAGAGAAGGTCAATAAGCGTGCCCATTGGTGTAAATTGGGTTGGAGGGCTCATACAACTCCTTATTTTTCCTCAGGGCCTCTGAATCGCTGTTCAGAATAAAACAGTGACCCACCCAGCCTGATACCACAGAAATATGCCCCTTTGACAGATTATTAAGAAATTATTGAAGAGTATTTTTAAACTGTTACTCTAACAAAAGGGAGGTCAGAGCCTTTTATCTAGGAGGTGGGTGCCTTTTTTTAACCTGCTGTGTGGGTTTTCATTTCTTTATATAGCTCAGCTACAGGTGCCTAAACACATCATGTAACTATGAGCAATGAGTCTTGGGCTGAAGTTTTGCTATCAGTGAAATGTGATGAAATCTTCCTGTTGCCAAGTTCCTCTTTAGAAATCTCTTCCATTTGCATGGGCTGACATCATAAGTAGTGTGTAAAAGACCTAAGTATATTCCACCTGATGAAATCAGAGCTGCTCCCCTATATTTGCATTTGACCTTATTGGAATTACTTGAATTTCAAGCTGTGACCTTCTCATGTGGTAACTGGTCGAGCTTGAGCAGCCATCTTGGCAGACACACAGAACCTTCTAAGACAGGAGACAAAGGGGTCGTTCATCCATTATTAATTGATGTTACTCTTTTCAGCAGACCAAACACGATTCTACTGTCCACCTGCCAAAATCATTCCAGACCCAAAAAGAAGAAGTCATTCCTTCACAAAAATTTATTCTTTACCTAACTTAACAAATATTCCCTTTAGTTTTTCAGCTCCTTTCAGGGGGACTGAACACATATATACCGATCAATCTGTACCAGCTGAATACTTTTTATGAACAGTGCTCCCGTCCTTTTTAATGTGACTCTGGCTAACTCCAAGAAGTGGTGTCATTCTGAGTGTTGAGGTTTGCAAAAAGCAAAAGTGAACCCCGAAAACCATGATGCGAGCCAAGAACTGAGTGTCTCCCAAGGTGTCCCCTTGGTGTCCAACAGTTAGTATTGGGAGGATGACTCTTTTCCCCCCTTTGAGCTCTCTTCCCCTTCACTCATGTCCTTGCGATTTGTAGGTATCCAACTGGTTTGGCAACAAACGAATCAGGTACAAGAAGAATATCGGCAAGTTTCAGGAAGAAGCCAACCTCTATGCTGCAAAGACCGCCGTGACGGCCGCGCACGCAGTCGCCGCCGCCGTGCAAAACAACCAGACCAATTCACCCACCACGCCAAATTCTGGTGCGTACTGGCCCTTCACTCCCTACTCGGCTCAGGCAGCCTTATGCCACAAAACCCGGTTCCACAGGCCAGGACCCAGGAGCCATACTGAGGACCCAGTGGAGTTATAAAGGAAGATTTATATTAAAACGAGGGCTTATTCTAGGGCCGGCATCCAAATAAGTGGATGGCCAGAGTCCATAAACCCACTGTTCATAATAACGAGTGCTGCTCGCTCATGGTAGATTCTGGAACCTTTATTTACACCTCATAGTGGTTTTTAATTCAGCAGTTATGCAGAGTACCATCACTAATAATTATTTTAACTATATTGTTCCATGTATCATTTTAAGGTCCATAGTGGTCTGTCAAAGAATGAAGGAGATAGCGGAAGTGGGAAGTTGGCCTGTTGCTGTGTGCAGTGAAGCTAGAATGTTGGGGTACAGAGTGCTTTCTACCTAACATAGCTGCAGACTCCAGTCTGCTGCCCTTCTTGGCATTCCTTAGCACCTGTGCTGACCCGGTGGGGGGTTAGCCGTGAGGGGTGTCGTGCCTAATACATGGATGCAGTGTCCGTAATATCCTGGTACCTTTGGGCCACATTTTATGTGACATTTGTGATGGGGTTAGAAACATCTAAAAATGACAGGGAACTTGAATAACCGTGAACAGTGTGCAGCCAGTCCAGGCGGATGGACTCGGGAAGCAATCCAAGACACTTTCTAAGGAGATCTTGCAGTTGTATATCTTTATAAGTTCAAGTATATCTTTAAAGTATATCTATAAAGTATATCTTTAAAAGTTCAGAAAGTGAGGGGTTTTTGTTTCTTTGTTTTGTTGTCTTTCTCCCACCCTCTCCCCCATTACCTCCCTTGAGCCCTCACCCCCAAGACCCCTCACCCCCATCCTTTTTAATGAAACACAAACAGATGAAATTTAGGTAGAAGATGTGTGGCTAAGAAAGAGCTTCAGAAAAATGTTTCTTCTCCACATAACTGTCCAGTGTGACAGTTAACAACGGTGAAGAGCTCACTTAATGACCAAGTCCTAGAGAGAAATGCAGACAAGGGGGTGGCTCCAGGCCAGCTCCTGGGCATTTTTCTGTTTACTTCCGTCTCCTCTTTGTTTCTTATTTGGGCTTCCCCCACGGTCGGACTTTCCTAGCTGCAAAATGAATCACAGGACCTACCTCTTTGGAGCTATTCTCCATCTTCCTAGATCTGGAAATGCTTTATGTTGTACACAGCCTTTCCCTTCTGCACCCTTTCTCCTCTCCCTGCCTCTAGGTCTTTGAGGATTATGTGTGTAGCTCTCTGTTATTCAGCTACTTAACTCTTTCCTTTCCAGGTTCTTCTGGTTCTTTTAACCTCCCAAATTCTGGGGACATGTTCATGAACATGCAGAGTCTGAATGGGGATTCTTACCAAGGGTCCCAAGTCGGAGCCAATGTGCAATCACAGGTAGGAGAAATGCCCCACCCAGGGCCTTTCTGGCAGGGTAGGCTTTGGGCTCAAAACTCCATGCTCTTACCCCATGGAAGTGGTCTGCACGTCCATGCAGAACCTGTGCTGGGTGCTTCCAAATGTGACCCATCTGCCCCACCATTTAATTTAATGAGAAGTCAAGTGAACAGTGACTTTTGATGATTCAAACCTGATAAACTTTGTGAATGCATTCGGCTCTGGCTTGAGCTCATGGAGGGGGTTGGGTGCATCTTACTTTCGTAACAACAGCAACAACAACAAATTGTGTGTGCCAGCGTATGTGTGGTTTAAAAATATATTACTCTTTCATCTCTGAAATTTTTAAAGTCAGAATAAAAAAAAAAAACCCTGAGTTCTTAAACTCTATTTTCTCATCCTCTTAATTGAGAGCAACTACTTGTGTGTATGTGTTTAGGTGTGCATGCACGTGTGTGCGTGTGTGTATGTGCATGTGTGCATGTGTGTGAGAGAGATCCAGTCTACATATTTATAAGTAGCTTGCACCCACAGCCACACACATTGCGCTGATGTAGTTGGAAAGTTTGCGTTGCCACGAAGGTGTTATTGTTGGGCTGCCACAAAAAACAAAGATGTGTGAGTTTAAATATGCAAAGAATCGTTGAAATTCTGCCAGTCACATTTGATTGATAAATTTGTCTTTCATTGAAGATGCTAAACCCTCGTGGCACACATAATTCAAATTGTTTCCTTTTGTAAATGATGATGTTTTAATAGATTTGGGATGATGAATTTTGTTTCGTCTCACTTCTAGGTGGATACCCTCCGTCATGTTATCAATCAGACGGGAGGCTACAGTGATGGTCTTGGAGGAAACTCACTGTACAGTCCACATAATTTAAATGTGAGTACCCTGGGGAACCTGATTCGAAGAGCTGTAGGAATGGCGTCAGGTAAACAGGGACTGATAAATAAATTAATGGCCATTTGACTTGGCTTCTCATCTTGTTGGCAGGTGGGGAAGGCAGCATTTTTACTGCACTTTCGTTTTATGAACACACACACTTAATGTTACCCAGATGCCCTTAGAAGCTCACAGATGCCCAGAGTGGCTGGCATTCTGTCATCAATAGGGAACTCAAACGTCAGCCCGTTAAGATGCCATCTCCTATTGGCCGTGCTGTGTTCCAGGGAGATGGTGGAAAGCAGGTCATTTAGCTTCAAATCAGGCTGCAGGAAACATTCCCAAACACAGCCCAAGTGAAGGGGACAAACTTGGAGGGCCCCAGACCAAGCTAAACAAAGACCAAGCTAAACAAATTCTGTTCTTCAGAGCAAGCTGACTGCATTGTCCATGTGGGTTGGAAAATATGTTCAGCACTTTTAGTGGCCTTTCAATTTTTTTTTTTTA
>LNAC01000009.1:4710836-4750791 GCA_002007465.1 Ailurus styani | reverse complement strand
GGGGGGGAGTAGGGACAGAATCTGGGATTCCAGACTTAGGGAGGAAAGGAGCTGCTCAGAGCATGGTGGTAGAGTCAGGAGGAAAGTGGACAAAATTCTCCCTTTTTAGGGCCTTGGCTTGCTGTGAGAGTGAATATTAATGATTGAAAAAGTGATTGAGGATGTTCAATTGTAAAGGGAAGAAAGGACCATTAAATACTCAAATCTTTTACATT
The DNA here is from genome assembly GCA_002007465.1 of Ailurus styani. Taxonomy (NCBI): domain Eukaryota; kingdom Metazoa; phylum Chordata; class Mammalia; order Carnivora; family Ailuridae; genus Ailurus; species Ailurus styani. The sequence goes on along the minus strand of LNAC01000009.1, from coordinate 4,750,576 downwards.
TGAAATGTCAAATCTTTCTTTTTGGGTTTATAAATAACTCATAATAACCCACAACAAACCATATAAAAAGCCTTTTAGTTGCATTTCTCCTTTTTCATTTAAGTGTTTTGAAATGCTTCAGAGAATGTGCGATATCCTTATCAACATGATAAAATATGAAACTGTGATTGCCTGCAGCATTTTAGAGACATGAATTCCATCTTCACTGATGAGGCTTGATAAGGCGCTGTTGTATAATACAGTGCATAATCTCAAACCACCAGAGGAAGGATTAATTTATTTTGAAAAAAAAGAATGCTTGCTGACAACCTCTCCTCCAGCTGCCACGCTGGGTAAAAATATTGTACATTTGTTGTTTATAAATTTGGATAAAAGAGGAATGATGTTTACTTCAGATGGAATATCTTTAGACTTGTATCTGTGTAAGAGTTTTTCTTTTTCTAAGTAGATTTTCATACCTGAGGGGTAGAAACAGCTTCGTGTTTAGATAGAGAAGGGGATAGCTTAGAGTCCCACCAAAACACCTGTCCGTGTCCCCGTGCAGCCTGCACGTTGCCATGGTGTTACCTCTGATACGCCTCAAGCCCGGGAAATCCTTTTCCCTTTGCTTCTGGTCATCTCTGCTGGGTCGCTTGGTCCCCCCTCCCCTCCCTCTCTCTTAGTCCTAGAGGGAGGAAAGGTGCCTTCCAGGCAGCGGGGTGCAATCAGAAGACAGGGCTCTCTCCCAGGACAGCGACCGAGGGAGAAAGGGACAGGCCGACCAAGCACAAAGCTCCCCTGTGGCCGCATCTGGCCTGGGCGGAAACTCTGGGCAGCGTCCTCTCCGTGGCCCTAGTGGCACAGGCCTCAAAGAAGCCTCTTTAGGTGAGCTCATGGCAGAAGTCGCGGACGGCGGTGAAGGAGGCAGGGGGCCTGGCGACCCACCGGACGCGGGCGTGGGAGGCGGGTGTGAGCCGCAGGCCCTGGGTGGCAGCCGCTCCCCCCGGCCTTCTCTCCAGAAAGGCCCGCCCCGTCCCTTCCACTCAGTGTCCCCAACTCACAAGCCCAGCACCTCCCTCTTCTTGACTGACATAAAAATATGTAGCGACAAGCTGTCTGCCACAGCAGAAATCTGATCAGACATTGATTGATTCCAGCAATTGCCTCTATGGGCCGAGACAGAAGGCGAATTTGTTTCTGAGCACTGTTCCCGCCGACGCAGGTCCGAGGCAGGAAGGGCCAGCGGCACGTGAAAAGTGGGAGCAACCTCCCAAAGAGGCTCCAGTTAGAGATAATTGGAATACAGATTTGAATAGTGTGCTCCTCCGCAGTTCATGCATTTTCATTCTGGAAGATGCTATTTGGAGGGAAATTCTGGCCTTCATTTTCCAGGGGTTACAGTAGCTGGCTGTCAGGCGTGCGTGGAAGGGCTGGGGGGGGTGGGGCGGCTGCTTCTCTATGGAAACGAGGATTAAGCTGGGCTGAAGTTTATACTTCGTGGAGCCCAAGGTCTGGCTGAGGCATCGCACTGAGCCTTCTCCACTGCTCCCTTTCTGAAAGATTTCTCTCCGAGTTACTTTATGTTTTACAGCCAATCAAAGGCCCAGCCGCGCGCCAGCTTGGGGCTGGCCGAGGCCCTCCTTCAGCGAGCTGATTTATTGCCAAGACTTTACTTGGTGGGATGGATTTGTTTTACATGCATTTAATCCCACTTTAACACATGCTTCAGACTCCTGCCAGAGTGGGTTTAGAAAATACATTTTGCTAATGTAGCTTCGCTCTCGTGTCGTCATCTGGGTATTTTAAATTGGGGAGTTGAATTAATATGGAGACGTGCCCCCGTTGAACTGTGTTTCTCTTTGCAGGCTAATGGAGGCTGGCAGGACGCGACAACTCCGTCTTCTGTGACTTCCCCGACAGAAGGCCCAGGAAGCGTGCACTCGGATACCTCTAACTGATCTCCGGCAACACTTTTCCCTGAGCTGACATGCCTCGATCCGCGCATTCAGAGCAATAGGAGGGAAAGGAAAGCGTTTTTGTAGCCCACCATCTACAGCTTTACTGTAAAACCTTGTCTTATTAGAGAACTTGGTAAATCAGTTTTTTAAGGAATCATAATCATTTGTATTTATACGTAAAAACACACAATGTTAAAAAAGCACTTTATCCAATTAGGCCAAGATTTAACATTGTTGACAGTCCTGTAGCTATTTTATCATAATTTATTATCAATATTTTACATTAATGGTCTCACAGTTGCCAATTACTTGGCCTTAAGGGTAAAAAGTACAATATATGCTAAACCTCAATCGTTAAAGCAGATGCAAAGATTCACCTCACCTAAATTGACTTTCTCGCATATTTCCATTGCGGACTTTGTCTTTCTTTGATATCACTAATGGGGTTGGAATAAAGGAGCTGTTTGGCTCTCTCTGTTAACGATGGTTGGTTTAAGAATCTTCCTGGTCACGTTTGTGTTTCGATCTCTTATGTTATAATTAGATCAGAGACCGGTAGCATCTTTTCTCTCTCTGGAAGCACCAGTGCCCAGAGTCTGCTCGGTAATTAAATCATGGGTCCAGAGTGTTCTGCGGGATGCTTGCCGCTGATAGAGGTGAACATGAGATCCGTCTGGGGTTGTACGGTGTGCGCTGGGTGCTGCACGGGCTTGTCAAGCTTTGCTCCGTCCTCTGGGCATCGGCAAGGGCCCTGCTCTCTGGAGTGTTGTATATAGTGTAGCAAAAGAGTATTTATACATCTCACCAATCAAAACACAGCTTGATTACCTCATGCGAACTCATACAAACCAATAGAATTTCAACATGTTCTGTAGCTTAGAGTGCTCACTTACTACCTCTGAACAATACTCACGCTGTAGTTCGTCTCTTTCTTACCTTTTTGCATCTTGTAATTAACTCTTTGTTTCCCTTCATAAAATGTAATTGTACATTGTAATCTTTTAAAAGAAAAAAAAATCAGGGTTGCATTTGCAACCTTTAAAAAACCGAGAGGGGAAACATTGGGTCTTCAATGAACACGGGATCAGTAGAACTGTTGTAAATACTGAGAAAGCATTTTGAATGTTCTTCATCTTGTTACTAATCCACGCAAAAAAGAAAAAAAGAAAAAAAGCGGCGCCGATCGTGATGCATTCAGAGTCCAGTATTCGGTACTGTACACTTCACCCTGCGCGCTGCGGCCCCCCCTCCTCTCTTTTTGTATTGTATGCGATTCTGAAACTGATTGAGTCATGAAAATAATTTGTGGCGGTGATTCTAATGTATTAAAAATGTTTCGTGTTCCTTTCTAACTGGATTACACCCTGGATTGAAAAAGTCTTCCTCGTGGTAGCTCTATGTAGTTTCAAACATGAATAAACTTTTTGCTTTCATGATTAAATGTTGCAATGTCTTAAGTCTGCCGCCACGGGAGCCGGCCGGCCGGGGCAGACAACGCAGAAAGCCCGCCCGGCAGCGGGCCGGGGAGTGTCAAGGTGGCCCCATCACAGGGGGACTTGGAAATGACGGGGAAGCAGGGAGTGGAGGAAGAGCCCCTGCCGACCCACTGCTCTCTGTGGGCGCGCTCCTGGCCAGCTCCTGGCCCTCTGTTGCATGTCCCCCCTTGATCCCTGCATTCTAAGAACGCCACAAGGAGGCTATTAGCCCACGGCAGAGATTAGGAGAGTGAAGCTCATGAAAGTTAAGCGAATGCCACAAAGTCACAGAGTTGAGACAACAAGGTCTGAACCCAGGTCTGTCTGCCCCAGGAGCTCACACTCTCCTGACCTGATGGTGCCCCTGGCGCTCGTTAGATGGAAAGACCTTTTCTGTCATTTATTAAAAGAATAACCAGTCTTGTCACCTTCATTTCAGGGCTTTCGTGAGATACCAGTTAAAACAAGCAAGAGTTCCTGTGAAAAGAGTGAGCCTCCGATAGCTCCTCAAAAAACCCCAAAAGCTTGACATCCTCTCTAAACATAACCTTTAAAACTCTAGACTGATAAAATGTTGGACCAACAAGAAAGCCTTTAATTAGATTAAACATTGTTTTTGTTTTATTAAAATAGCTAGGAGTCCCACGTGTTTACGTGCACCTCTGTCATGAAAACCTAAATCTTTACGATAAAAGAAGTGGATAGCAGGTAATTGGCCTGTTTACTATATCTCAAGGAAATTGACTCCCAGGAAATCAGATTAATGTTAATCAGTTGCAGCAAATTGTCTATGATAAATACAATTTTTACTATTTCGGTTGGTAGAGCCAAGCAAAACAAGGTCTAGGGCCACCGTTCCCATTAATCTTGAGGTGGTTATACCGGGAGAGTAAACTTTATAAAATAGATTGCCTCCAAATCTGTCCTCCCTCATGTGGGCTCTCACCCTGCCTGTAGGAATCTCTCCCCGGGCTAAGTAGTTATTTGCATGATTCAATTAGCTTATGGGTCAGCCTTTCTTATCTTTGTACATAAAACAATGTCTATGCTATGTTGTTTTGCAAAAATATCCTGTGGAAATCTGACATGTGTGCACGCAAATACATCTTCTTAAATATCCAGAAACACACTCTTCCTAAGAAGTATCTCAGCTTTTATGTCAGGCCAATCTGTTGAGAGAGGCACATACCAGTGCTTGTCGGAGATTCTAGAGCGGACAAGCAGCCCTTGAAGGAAATCGGTGAGCCTGAGGGTTTATTCTGGGGAGGCCTAGATTAGGACCTCAGTCTCCTACGTGCTGGGTGAGGAGCCTCACCTGTTTTCCCTCTTTGCTCTTCTGTAGGGGGACCGAAGCATCCTCACTTCATACGGAAGGAAACTGGGGCATGGCATGGGACCCAAGTTTCTTTCTTTTTTTTTTTAAATTTTATTTATTTATTTGACACACACAGATCACAAGTAGGCAGAGAGGAGGAAGCAGGCCCCCCGCTGAGCAGAGAGCCCAATGCGGGCCTCGATCCCAGGACCCTGGGATCATGACCTGAGCTGAAGGCAGAGGCTTTAACCTACTGAGCCACCCAGGCGCCCAGGCCCCAAGTTTCGTATGTTTCACTCTGAATTGGGTGAAATGTATTCATCTGATGGCATTTCATCAGATAACCTTTTCTTGGTCAAGCAATGGGTTAAGGGTTGGACCCAGAGATGAATGAAATCAGGCTGTAGCCCTTGAGAAGCCAAGCCCCTGGGCCTGGGCCTGGTTCAGATAACAAACACTTGTACGGGTAGGGGAAAGATTGGTAGGTTTCTGAAACCCCAGGAGTTGAGAAATGAGGGTCCCACAATCTGTTCACAAGATCAGAGAAAATAACAGCAGTCAATCACTGAAAACCACACCCAATCACAGGCTAAGGGGCCCGTTCTCGCAGATCATACAGTTAGATGCATGTGGGCGCAGGTGCGCTCAGGGAAACCTACGTGCATGTGCACGAGTTTCTGGAGCCTACGTGCCTGAGCAGCTAATAATGCACAAGGATCAGCCTTGTGCACAGCCGCGCATGAGCAGCGTGGCCTTGCAAACTAGGTTAGAACGTCCCTGTAACCCCGGACTGAGCAGCGGCCTGTGCCATTCCCTGGCCAGAAGTGGGGGCGGGAGAGGCAGTGTTCTAGAGCAGTGTCCTTCTGGTGTGGACGAGTCTCCCACATGCAGTGGTGTTTTAGGTGTGAAATATGTGTCGGTGCCAGGAGCAAGGGGCCTTCGCGGGGCTGACAGCTGCGGTTTCTCGAGCGGTTCCTCCTGCGGACCGGCCCTTGGCCAGGTGCTTTCTGTAGAGGGTCTTATTTAATGCCCGCAGAGCCCCACGTGCTCGGGGGCCGAGGCTCCAGGAGGTAAGAGCACCTGTCGGCGATCTCCCGCAGAGCTGGAGGTGGCCCCGTGAGAGCCCCGCCCGACCCCTCCAAGCAGCCATTGCCGTGCAGACAGGCTCCTGTGAACCTGGGCCACCAGCCTCCCGGCGGAGGTTCCCTTCTGGGACACAAGGTGAGTCATCCACCTCCACCCGTCAGAGCTTGCACTCTCACACCTGTGCCTCTGTTGCCCGGGCCACCTGAGTACGCGTCCGGTGGTGTGTACAAGATGTGTGTCACAGGCTCTGTGTGGTCCTGTCCGTGTCTATGGGTCACAGGGTTGGGCACGAGGGACAGGAAGAGCCACGCACTGGGGCTCGGCCGGGCCTGGCACCGTCACTAATGGAGGCAAGCGGACCGGGAGGGCAGCTGTCATGATGAATGAGAAGTGCTGCGCCCAGGGCCTGGGGCACGTGTCCTGCGTGCACTTTGTTACGGGCAGAGTCCCACCTGTGCCCCGTGGGTGAGCGCAGGTCAGGCGCTGTCCAGCTTGGCTCCAGCCCCTGGCCACGGAGCCCACGGCCCGCCAGTCACTCGGTGTGAGCAGATCCCCAACCCCACCCTGGGTCTGCCTCCTGATCCCTGGCTCTGCCTCCCGCCAGCTGTGCGACCTCGGATGTGGGACATGACCTTTCGAGCCTGAGTTTCCGTGTTCTCTCTTCTTGGAACGTTGTTCCCGTACCCCGTCTCCCCGATGAATGCCCATCCTTTAAGGCTGAACCCAGACCGCTGCGCCCTCTGACGGCGCCGGGCTCTGCATCCCCTACTGGACGTCCGGGCAGGGGCCTTGGGAAGAGAGGATTAGGAGGACAGGGCAGGGGGGTAGGGGGTCGCTTCAGGGAAGGGCGGACCAGGCAAGGCACGAGCCTGTGCAGAGACCCGGGGCACGATGAGCAGAACTGTCAGAGAAGCCACGAGGGTGCTTGCTCGCTCCCTCCCCAGGCTCGCTCTCCAGACCCGCACAGCAGCCTGGTGAACAAGTCCTATTACCACCTCCACTTTATAGAAAAGGAAACTGAAGCCACTTGGCCAGACACACACAGAGCCAGAACACGAGTCTGGATGGGTCTGAAGCCAAAACTCACATTTTTAACCCTTTGTGCTTGACTGTCTTATCAAAGTGTCTCTTTCTGATGCAATCAATGGACAGTCACCGTTGGTGAGCCTGACTTGGGACCTGAGCAGAGACGGAGACAGGTGCCACTCCCCGCCCCCATCAGAGCTGTGGGCTCCTGTCCCCAGCAATCTGGGATCCCAGGGACACCTCCCAGAAGACTGCGGAGTCCACAAGCCCCTCAGGACAACAAACGGCCAGCACTTCCTCCCCGCTGGACCTGGGGACCCAGCCACGGACACTCGGCCCAACCACCTCTCAGCTCCGAGAAGTCCGCTGTCACCAACTCAGCCGACACGCACGGAGCCTGCTTCCAGCTGTGCCCCGCCAAGTGCACTGCCAGGAGCCACCCCTCACGGCCCAGTGGCTACTGGCCCCACCACAGACACAGAAATGGACGCTCGGGGGCCAATGTAGCCCCAAGGCTCGGAAAGCCCCAGGGCTTAGCACCCACGAACGTGGTCTCCGAGTGAAACCGCCTGGGACTGAGTCCGGCTCTGCCTCACACCGGCTGCGTGTCCTTGGGCGAGTCATGAAACGTTCCTGTGCCTCAGTTTCCTTAGCTGTCAACCACCTGCGTCCCAGCATTGACGGGAAGAGGGAGCAAGTTGGTACAGCGGAGTGTCCTGTGTGGAGCAGAGGCCATGGCCAGCTGTTCTTCTTTCTTATCCTGTCCTGTGATTTGCACTCGCATTCCGGCCGGTGTCCCACTTCACTCACTGGTAAAGCCCAGGCCTTCTGAGACCAGGTTCATTCATTTCCTTCAAGGCAGCGTGTTGTCGTATGAAGAGCTGGGCCCCGGAGTCAGGCTGAATACTGCCACTAACCCTCTGTGTGTGACTGCGGGCTCAGCACCTCCTCACTCTACTCTGTGGCCTCAGTTTCCTCATCTGTAAAATGGGGAGACGTTCTTCCTCTCTTCCTCCTAGGGCTCTCATAAAGATTAAGAAGCTATGCACGCATGGCCCTTGGGATAGAGCGGTTTCTCTTCTTTTTGGCTGTTATTGTTAGTGACCCAGATCAGAAGGGGACTCCGGTCTCTGGCCCTGGTGGTTGGAATGATTACTTCCGGTCAGCAGAGGACTCACAGGGGGGTGTCCACTGCCATGGGGGTTCCCTAGGAGAGGCCGGGCATCTTCAACCCACCCCCTCCGGCCGGCTCACCCCCCTCCGCCCTCAAGCCTGGACGGAGGCCTTGGCCTCACCTCTCACCACCATCTCAGGAGATAATAAAAGGCTGATTCCTTTTTCCTGGTAAAATTTCAGCAGAAAGTGTACGCATCATTAAATATGGAAATCCAGAATTTTATTAGCAATCTGCTAGATCTGAACTGACGCCAATTAAACAAAAAAGATATCATTTATAAAAAGGCAGAGTTCAACTTGTATTAAATATGAAATGCAATTTTCTCCTGGTTTTGATTTATTACTGGTGGTCCATTGTTCAAAGAAGCATGTTATATTTCAATAGAGAAATATTGTTTATTCATTAATATTTTAAAACGGGCTTATTGCTGTGCATGGCTCTCACCGAATGAAACTTATGATTTAAAACATGAATTAATAAACACATTTGAAAGTGTTAGACGAGATCACAACCTCTCATTTTTCATTTTCCTGGGAGCATATTAAATTTTTATAATTCTGCATCTACAGTTTTTTTCTTTTAAATAAAGATGCAGATTCCGAATTACTCTGCTAATTTCAGGTAACCAGGAGCAGAAAAGCAATATCGTGGGGGGACCTGTGTCAGGATCAGAGAATCCCAAGAAGACGTTCAGGTTTATTTTTGTAATATTCATAAATCAAAATAAATGAGGTTTGTGTGGGAGGCAGCGTTTATGTGCGTTAGGATGTTGGCTGGAGCGGTCCTGGCATTGGGACTGTGTGTGTGTGTGTGTGTGTGTGTGTGTGCAGGTGGATATTTAACATGTCAATGTTCATGGTCACACACGTATGATTGTGTCCATCAAAAACCATGTGAGTCAGCCTAGATGCTTGAGTCTGTGCAGTCTGACTGTATCCCAATTGTTGGCTTTGATTTACTGAGCACCTACTATGTGCTGGAGGCTGTGCTGGTGACCGGGACTGAGCTGATTACAGGGTGGTCTCCCTGCCCTTCTCCCTCCACACCACTGTCCTGTCTGAGCATCCTCCCCATCGGGACCTGGGGCTATTGAGTTCCCCCAGTTTCTCCAACACCTGAAATGTGGCCTTCTATGTGATGAGCTTCTGGGACATCTCTGTTGACCCACTGATAGATGGGAAGCTTAGGGAAGGGAGAGATCTTCACGGTCTGGAGGTAGAGGAGGGCTTCTGCAAAGAGGAGTTGAATTAGGCTCAGAGAAAGGCACGAACTGGATGGAGGAGATGGAGGTCCAGGTAAGACAGAAGGGAGGGGTGCATCCTGAGGATGGGGAGTGACTTCCTCCCACCGAGCTCCCAGCACCACCCCCCCAAACAGCTCACTCCTTGCCCCTTGCAGCCTCCCAGACACCCCAGGGACATATGCTCTTGCTGCTCTGTAATAGAGGAGGAAGCAGAGGGCGAAGTGGGAAAGGATTTGCCTTGGGGTCTAGGTCTGAGCGCCACACCTTCCCTAAAAAGCTTAGGAAGAAGAAGTAAAGTTTGCAAAATTGACCAGTGGGTTGTGTTGCCTCAAGATACATGGGGAGGCAGGGATTTGCGGGAGCCTTGGGGAAGCCCTCTTACAGAAGGAAGAGCCCTCAGTGGTGGTGAATCATCTCTCCCCCAGAGCGCTGGCTCAGGAGGGACCTGGGAGATGAACTCACCCAGCCTGGTCTGGGGGAAGGAGAGGCACGGGAACGGGAATAGTGCTGTTCAGCTCTTTTCGGTACCCCACTGCAAGAGTTTCTCCACAGTGAAATCACTGGCATCGCATAGATGCTCCTCTTGAACTTCACTGGGGAAGGCCAAATCATTCTCCAAAGGGGTTGTACTGATTTATATACTTCCACATACTTGTTAACATTTGGGATTTACATTTTCTTTTCCAACCTGGTGCTTAGATGATGATGTAACAAAGTGCTTTTAATTTGAATTTCCATTCGAATGATTACTAATGAGATTGAGCACTTTTTCACGTGTTTATTGATTAAGTGTTCTCTTCTGAAGCACCTGTTGAAGCCATTCACCCGTTTGTGTGCTGTTCGTCTTTTTCTTATTGATTTGGAGAGTGTTTTAACGAACAGCAGTACAATATTTAATTAGTAGTTAAGCAAAGTGTTTTCCTCTTTGGTCACTGCTTTTTGCGTATGGTGTGAGGTAGGGGTCTAATTGTCCCAATACCATTTATTGGAAAGTTCATCTGTTTGCCAGTGATCTGCAGTATCACTTCCTTCATGCATCAACTGTCCACATGTGTGTAGTTCTGGGCTCTCATGGCTGCTGGACTTTATGTCTGTCTCTGCGGCTGCACCACCGTGGCTTGCTGTCCGGTAGAGCAAGTTCTCTTGTCTTGTTCTTTGGGAATCTTCTGGAAATTTGTGACCCTTTGTATTTCTGTATAAATTTTACAATCAGCTTGTCAAGTGCCATTAAAAAATTCATTGAGATTCTGATTTGGATCACATTAGGAGAACTGATATATTTCAAATATTGAGGCTTAATCCATGAACAAGATGTCTATCTTCATTTATTTAGATTTTCTTTAATGCCTTCCAGTAAAGTTTTTTTATTATTAAAAATTGAAGTATAGTTGATGTACAATATTATATTAGTTTCAGGTGTACAACATAGTGATTCAACACTTATATACATTCCAAAATGCTCACGACAGTAAGTGTAGTTACCATCTGTTTCCATGCAAAGTTATTATGCTATTATTGACTATATTCCTTCTGTTGTACTTTTCATCCTCATGACTTACTTATTTTATAACTGGAAGTTCATACCTCTTAATCCCCTTCACCTCTTTTGTCCACTTCCCCCCACCCCCCGGGCAACCACCAGTTTGTTCTCTGTATTTATGAGTCTGTTTCTGTTTGTTCATTTATTTTGTTTTTTAGATTTCACAGGTAAGTGAAATCACATGGTATCTTTCAATAATCTTTTTAATTTTCTCCACACGATGCTCAGGCTCCCACCCAGTCCTATCAGGTTCTTCCTTATTAAAACTCTACATTTCTTTTTGTCTAAACTTTCTCCAGCCGAACCATGTGCAGGGATCTGGACTTTTCCAACAGACTCCCACCAGGTGGGGTGCCCGAACTGGAGGAGCTTGGCCTTTGGAGTCCGGCACCCACATGGTAATCTGGGCATGTGTGCAATGGAAGTAGTCCCTCCCAGGACTGGGCTAGGACGCGCTGAGGTCTTCCTGCTGCATTGCTGAGCCGAGGGACTTGCATACTGTAGCTGTTCATTAATCAGCACTCAGGATTCAGAGTAGCTGGAGCACTGGATCCAGGCACCTCCTTCGGGGAGACATTTGTAACCACAGGAGCAGTTTCGCTCCCGCGTCTTGTCCAAATGAGCTGCTGTTCAGCCTTTGGGGTGCCCCCTCCGTGTTCCCACTGAGTGCCCGGGGCTCTCCCAGGCTTCTCCTCACCCCAGCTCGGCCCGCCTGACCCATTGGCACCTGCTCCACTGGAAACAGTTGCTTAATTTGCACATTATAACAAAATTAGAGTTTCCAAGCCGTTAGCGTTGAATACAGGATAAAAGAAGGACTCTCGGAATAGTGTCTCCTTGCCCCTTGGTGGGTCACAGCGACAGAGTAGACGTCTGACACTTTCACAGTCCGTGGCGTCTGGCCACCGCAGGGAGTGAGCCTTTGAGCCGCACCATGGCTGGCGCGTGATTTTGGGTGGCCGTCCCTTGGGCGCTGTGTCGCACTGGTGTGAACGTGAGGAGGTGGCCCGTGTTTGACGGCGTGTGTCTCTGGGTGTGGCTCTGTGTTGCGTGGCCCGTGTCTGTGATAGGGCATTTGTAAGGGAAGCTGTGGCTACGCTCCTATCCTAGGAGCAGGAAGGATCTTTGAGACTTACTTTGTGCCTCCATGATCCTTGCGGAGCACCTGCTGTGTGGAGTCCAGGCCCCACAGAGGCAGCGGACCCCAAAATCAACCGCAAACCCCTGCCCCGGGGTGGCTAACGTTCTAGCAGAGCGGGTGGAAACTCTGAGGCCTATGCCACAGGTTGAATTATCCAAATATCCCAAGATAGGGGGGAGTCCTAATCCCCAGGAAATGGCAACGTGACCTTTTTAGGAAATAGGGTTGTTGCAAGTAAAATCAAGTGAACTGGTGATACTGGATTAGGGGGAGCCCTTAATCCAATGTGACTTGTGTTCTTACCTTTCTGAGAAGAGAGCAGACACACACACACACACGCACACGGACGGGGAGAAGGCCACATGCAGACCGAGGCAGAGATCGGAGTGATGTTTCTACAAAGCAAGGGACACCAAGGATTTCTTGCAACCAACGGACGTTGGAAAAAGATATGGAACAGACTCTCCCTCCGAGCCTCCAGGAGAAACCAATGCGCTGACACCCTGATTTTAGATTTGTAGCCTCCAGAGCTGTGTGAGAACCCAATTCTGTTGTCTTAAATCTGCAAGATGGCCGTGCTTCCTAGCAGCTCAGGGAACGAACATGGCCTACAGCCCCCAGTGAGGAAGGGTCATGGTCACAGCTGACCCTCAGCAGGGTCTAAGGACCCCAGAGTGATGAAGCCAGTGTATTCAAAGCCCTTGGCCAAAATGGCAGGGTGTGGGCATGGGCGAAATCACAGTGAGCCCCTGGCCTCGGTTTCTTCACCTATGAAATGGGCTAATCATCGTACCTTCCTCCTAGGGGCACTGTGGGTCTCCAGAGAGATGGGGCAAGGCTGACCCTCAGCATGCGCTTTGGAAATGCGGGTGCTTTCGGCATCCATTCGCTCATCTCTTCTCTTGATTTTTCTGAATTAAATGGAGTCTGGGCCTGGTGCCTGGAGATCAACCCATCACTCAGGGCTCCCTCCTGCCTTCCCAGAGTCCCAGGTGGAGGTGATCTCACGGACATAGGACATCCTAGTTTTCTGGCCAGGGCTGCCCGACGCTGTGGCTGTGTGGCCCCGTGCGGCCTCGAGCCCGCACCTGCCTCGCGGGCATCACCCCTCATGGGATCATGGCTCCCCCTGGGGCAGCCTCGCCCTGGACCCTGACGCCCACTGCCGGGTCCCTCTCTGCAGCTCTGACGGCTCAGACTCAGGGTCCCCCCACCCCAGGGATCCTCGGGGCGGCCCGGGAGCCCTTCCCAGCCCCGCAGAGTCCTTCTCTCCCTCCGGCTCCACTCAGGCTTAAGCTGAGCCCCAAACTCTTCCCGCCCCCTCGGGGGAGGCCCTAGCTTCATCCCTTGTTTGGCCTCATGTCCCAGCACAGACCTGGGGAGGAAGCAGGTGTTCAGGGTAGTTCCAGAAATGCCCAGAATGTGTTCGCTCCCCCAGGAGGTGAGTCCTGGCCCCTGTGCCCAGAGCCTAAACTCCCGACTTGGCTGTGAAGAGGGAACAGTGCGCTTCTGTGGGTCCCTGACTTGGGCGGATTCTCAAGCAGGTGCCTGACCACCACCAGGTCCCCACTGTCACTGCCATTATCATCAGTGTTTCTTTTCACACCCTCATTCAGGACCCGTTTCTCCCTCTGGCTTCCCCATTGCAGTGCGATGCCCCAGGGCCCACAAGAACCGGGGTTCGACCCCCGTCCTCCTCATCTCCCGGGAGGTGTGTATTCAGCCTCCATATTCCTACTCAGAGTCTGCTCAAGGCCGTCTAGACTTTTCTAGCATGCTTCCCAGAAACCTTCCAGCTCTGTCCACTGTTCATCTCCAAAGGCACGTCCCCATTTTCTAGGCACTTGTTATAGTGGCACCCCACTTCTGGGTCCCGGAATGGATACTAGTTTTCCATCGCTGCTGAAGCAAATCCTGCCTTGCCCCAATCCCCTCTCCCACTCCCGCCCGCCTGGCCGAGCCCTGAATTTGGATGCGTCTGGCTGTGGGTCTTCGCTGCCCCTGGTACCAGACGCCGTTGGAGAGACCCCGCCAGCCGCACAGTCTGGAGCAGCTGCGCCCTCCCGACCCCCAGCCTCATCTGGCTGGGCTGACCCTGTGGTCCTTCCCAGCCAACCTGCTCTGAAGAGGACTGACCTGAGGTCCCCTGGGGAAACTGAGGCCAGGCAGCCACGACCAGAGACTTCTCGCCCGGGTAGGTTATCACCAGGCAGGGAAAAGCCAGGACAGAAGTGAAGTCTGCTGGGCCCAGAGCCTGGAGCAGGCCTGAGACCCTTGCAGGTGACATTGGCTGGCGGGCCTAGAGTCGGGGGGAGTCTGAGATGCCAGTTCTTTCCCAGGACACCAGACAGAGCAGGGCAGGGGAGCCTGCAGGACAGGCAGGGGGCGGGCTGCAGTTCTGAGGGCCCCAGAACTTCCACCCAGGGGAGCAGGCTGTGCCAATGAGGTTGCAGGATGTGTCGCAGGCCCGAGGCGGGATGTGGGGAGGCTGAGGAGGTGGAGGACGGGGCTGTCAGCGTCCTTGTGCAGAAGGGACAAGTGTGCACAAGTGTGCACCAGTGTCTGTGTCCGTGGATGTGGGAGGGTGTGGGCAGGAGCACATGTGCGCCGTGAGCTTTGTGAGCAAGCAGGCGTGATGGTGGTTCAACTCTGGACCCCCGCCGCCTCATTTTGCTGGGGGGGCGTGGGAAAGCTCAGCGGGCTGCCCTTGACCCGTGTGAGGCCAGAGGTCTGGACCTCCAGCCAGAGACCGCCGCAGCCAGAGACCTCGCCCGGCTCCTTTGCTTCTGAGCTGTGTGACCTCAGGCTACATGGGCCCTTCTGCGCCTCACTTTCCTCATCTGTGAAGTGGGAGTAATGATGTCACCCTCGCAGGTGTTTTGGGAGGCGGACGTGAGACTGCGAGTGGAGAAAGTCTGGCATGTAGCCTCCCTCTGTCTTGTCCCTTCTCCGCTTGGACTCAAGCGGACTCACCGCTGCCCCCGAACCCGAACCCACGCATGACCCGCCTCCCTGTGTTTATCAAAAGCTCACCTTCCAGCTTCTGAAACTTAGAGAAATACGCTTTCAATTTTCCCTTTGAATTGTGGGTCAAGAAAAAAACCATGAGTCTGATGNCTGCGAGTGGAGAAAGTCTGGCATGTAGCCTCCCTCTGTCTTGTCCCTTCTCCGCTTGGACTTCCTGTCTCACCGCTGCCCCCGAACCCGAACCCACGCATGACCCGCCTCCCTGTGTTTATCAAAAGCTCACCTTCCAGCTTCTGAAACTTAGAGAAATACGCTTTCAATTTTCCCTTTGAATTGTGGGTCAAGAAAAAAACCATGAGTCTGATGCCTGCCTTCTCTGGCGGGGTGTCCTTTGCTCTGGGGTCTGTGGCTGGGGGGGGGGGGGGATCTGAGGAGGGGTGTTCGCTGCCGGGTCACTTCTAAATCCAGCTCACGTCCTGACACAAAGGGGAGGGAGTGGGGTGGCGAGACATGAAGGGGCCGTGGGAGAAATGGGCCCTAGTATTGGAGAGACTGAGGCCCAGAGAGGCCAAAGTCATGGGCTGGTAAATAGCGCGGCAGGGACTTGCACCCAGGGCAGGGCAAAACTTTTAGACAAGGCCAGACCACATACCCTCATCCCACGCAGGAGCGGCTTAAGTTCTCTAGAACCCCAGGGACGAAAACTGTCATTTTTCATATCAGGACCCTGGGGTTCAGAGCGGCTCTGAGGCTTAATCACCCTGCCCGTTGCCGAGGTTGTGCAGGTCAGCGAGCAGAGCCCCAGAGCCACATCGAGCGATGGGTGGGCCGTGCTTGCTCCCCCCTGTGACCCCCACCCCATGGGGCCTTCCTCCTCGCCCGCATAGGAGGGTCCCAGGCCGGGCTCTGAATCCGGTGGGGGAAGCTGGAGGTGGAAGTTCCCTGGGATCTGGCGGGGAAGGGGAGTCTGGGTTTGGCTCTGCGTTGCAGGTGACTGCCTGCACAGCCTCAGGCATTGCCTCCAGCCCTCTCCACGCCTCGGTGGGGGCTGAGCAGGAAGATCACTTTCCTCCCCGGGTTTGGGAGGCAGTGAGGGTGCAAGCAGGGGGAGCGGCGCAGTCGGGGGCGTTTGGACCGTCGTTGTGGGGAGGATGGCCCAGGGCAGGCCAGGCTGGAGGCTGGGGACCTCCTGGTCCTGGAGAGCACTGGAAGTGGTGGCCGGTGGGGAGGACAGGAGCTGCAGGGTGGTGACACGGCGGCATGGCTCCCAGCCTTGGCTGCACGTTGGAATGTGCTGGGAATCCCGAGTCCCTTGGCCTGGGGTGAAGCCTGGGCCTGGGCACCTATCAGACTTCCCTGGCGAGTCCCACTCTCGGCGCAGGTGAGAGCCACGGGCATAGATAGGCGTTGGGTCCAGAAGGCCTGGGGCAAGAGCGGGGTGACAGCCTGACTTGGGTCAGGGTAGGAACCCAGGGAGAGAGGACTGCTGTCTGCCTCCTGCCCGGGCTGGGGTAGTGTCTGGGACTGGGGGGCAGATGGAGGCTTTGGCAGGGATGAAGGTGAATCAGAGAGGCAAGGTGACTTCTCAATCCAGAAACGTCCCCGGATGGGACACGGAAGTGGCACAGGTGTGGCCTGCGTGGCCACTGCCTTGGGCAAGGAGGGGCTGGTCCGAGCTTCGCAGTGGTGTAAAGGGCCTGCAGCTGAGTTGAGGTCTGAACCAGACCCAAGGCAGGGTGGGGGCTGTTGGCTGCCACCACCCCCCCAACCCCCACCATGGCCCTCCTGACCAGGCCTGCCTGAATCGGCTGGAGCAGCTTTCCAGGCCTCTGTGTGTGGTCGGGGGAGGGGGGTGGGCATCTGTCCTGTGAAGGGGGACCGATACTTCCGCCCAGAACAGGTCCTGCCCCTGATCTGTCCTCAGTCTCACATGCTGCAGACAGACGGGCTTTGCTGGGACACAATGTTTAGGGTACAGAATGTTGGCGACAAGGACCATCTCTCCCTGGGCTGAACTCTGGCTGGAGGAGAGCTTGGGCCTTGGTCGGCGGGAGTTTTCACCCAGAGCCCACAGACTTTCTCGACTTCAGATTTACAAATTGAAAATCATTAATAATTCTAACCAGGCGGTGATAAATCTGAGATCTCTCTCGATGAACCCAGACAGCATTTCATAAATCAAAAAGATTACTTAGGAATTTTTAAAAATCTGACGTCAAAATGTCATGGTTACTAATGGTTTCGGTAGATCTCATGTGGTGATAGATCATTTACGCTACATCTCAGATGTGACACAGGGGGCAGAAATGGGATGTCTTTTAATATCGTGAATACATTTTGGCCCATAATAAAGGTATTAACAACTTCTCGGGGCGAGTTCGTCCAGCGCAGGGCTCTGATTTAACAGCCTTGTGATTGTGGCCCCGCCCTCTTGCTCCCCAAACTTCCCAAGGCCCAGGGAGGCCCTGGAAAATTTTTGAGGGGCTCAGAGAGGGAGCAGCCCCCAGCCCATGGGGGACAGTCTGGGTCACTCAAATCCAGCTTCTGGCCACAGAGGGGGTACCCTAAGGCACTCCCAGCCCACTATAAAAGGGTTAGGAATCACCTAATTATAAGCAGCAATAATCATTACTCTTATTAATTGACCACTTACGCACTGACTCACCCTGAATGCCTGACATATATTAATTCACAGATTCCTCTTTTCACCCCAACATCCCCCCCCATTTCACACCTTTCTCTATAGGCCCAAAGTCTGCCATGTTTCACTCCATCTACCCCCTCTCTGTCTCAGTACCTGCCCCCCCACAGCTAGCTCTTCCAGCCACAAGGACCTTCCTTCTGCCCTTTGAGTACCTGCTGGGCACACTCCTGCCTCAGGGCCTTTGCACCTGCCTTTCCCTCTGTCTAGAACAGTGTTTCTCAGGTGTCTGCATGGCTCCCTCCTTCTCCTTCACATCTTTGCTGGAATCCGACCTCTTTGCGGAGGCCCAGTCTGATACCTTATTTAATCCTGTGACGTGTCCCCCTGTTTTCCTTTCCCTTTGGCCCCCACAGTACTATCTAACATTGTCTGCAGTTCACTCATCTCTTACGTTTGTTTACATCCCATCTTCCTTGCTGGAATGTTAGCTCACAGAAGGCCAGAACCTTTGTCTGTTCTGTTCACTGATGGTTGAAAGTCCCCAAACTGGCCAATGGCAAGCACTTAGTAAATGAACAGTTGAAATCCTATTTCATAGAGAGAAAAGCAAGGCTCAGAGAGGGACAGGCACAGCCTGAGGCCACACAGCCAGTGAGAAGTGGGGCAAGGCGCCCCTGGAGGTTTGTTTTCCTGAAAGGCAGCCCCCTGTGGTCACCATACCATGGGGCATCCCACAGTGGAGGGTCCCTGCTCGGGGAGTCCTGGCGATGGAGGCTCGGGCTAGGCCCTTCTGTGCTGACTCTGCTCCGTCAGCCCCAGGGTCAGAGAGGCCGCCTCCCCCACCAGGGCTGTGGTTCCAGGACAGCTGTGCCCTGTGCCATCCCAGGTGCTGGGTGGTGCCCACCTACCTGCTTGTACCACCTGGGGGGGCCGTGTGCGGGGTACATGGTGGCCCCATGAGCCCCCAAACCCAGGGTTTCCCCGGGCTCTGCCGCTGTCTGGCTGTGTGACCTCGGGTGGGGATGCTACCTTTCCCCTCCATTTCCGCGCCTCACCTGAGGTTCCTCTCTGCCTCTCAGGATTGGGGGTTCACGGCAAAGAGACGGTGCAGGAAGAGCACAGGGAGTAAACTGGGAAGTCTCAGAGGGAGTGAGAGTGAGCGCCTGGGTTTGTCTGACCCCCGGGCCCAGTCCCTCACCCACTCCCTCACCCACGTGTGGGGCCTACTGTGTGGGCTGTCCTGCTCCCAGAGCCCCGGGCGTCCCCTCCCCGGCCCCCGGTCTTGCTCCCCACTCCGCCCCTCTGCCTCCCACTAGGTGCCTGCAAAGCCTCTCAGTATGTCTGGATGCGCTTGGAGGTCCTGCCCGGGCTGAGGATCCCGGTGTCCCCACAGCTGACCCAGCTTGAATCAGGCCCCGCCCCACCCCCCTGAGATACTGACGCTCCTGCCTGTGTCGTGTCCCTCTCGTGCCTTGTGATGGCACAGCCAGCCTGCCGTCTCTGCACGGGCTGGGCATCGCCTCACCTGCCCAGCTTCTAGGACAGTGGCCTTGAAACAAATCTGGGCTACTGCGTACCTGTGGTGTGACCCTGGGCAGGCCACTTCGCCTCTCTTGGTCTCAGTCTCCCCTTCAGTGAAAGGGGGATGGTGGGCTTCCTCTGAGGTCCTGCCGGGTCTGTCCCTGCCACCTCTCCAGCCGCTTCTGCTGCCGATGACCACCGCCCTCGCCGCGTGGACCTCCCTCCTGCCCAGGACCGGGCCTCCCTCTCCAGCCCTCTTCCTTCAGTGTGGCCTCCACGCTCCTTTGTGCTGTAACGTCACCGCCTGGAGATGCCTTCCCCCCCTGCCTACGGAGCCACCCTGACCCTCGGTCCTCCTTCTCCAGCTTCCCGGTCCCCTTAGCTTTGCCGATGTTTATCGGCTTCCAGTCTGGCCCTGCTAGCTTGTCGGTGCCGCGGTGGCAGCAGCCCTGGGGGGGGGATCCCTGGGGTCTTCCCGGTGCGGCCCGGGGCTCGGTGCTCAGCAAATGCTCAGCCCATAGTCGCTCAGGCCCTGGATCTTCATTCTCAACTGTGCTTTCTCTCGCACCCCTCATCCAAGCCACCAGGAGATGGAAATACGTCACCATAAACCGCTTCGCATCATCCTTCCTCTTCTACCTGGGCTGAGCCACCCGGTCTCTCACCTGGATTATTGCCAAAGCATCTCCCTGCCTCCCCCTTCGCTCTCTACTCAGCAGCCAGATTCCCTTTAAAACCTGCGCCAGCTCCTGCCCCCTCTGTGCGCACCCTCCAGTGGCCTCCCTGTCACTGGGGCTCAAAGCCACAGCCCTTCATTTAGGGCCATCCCTCTCTGCTACTCTCCCACCCTTCCAGCCCCATTAGACTCCTTGCCTTTGAACTTGCCGTTCCCTCTGCCCAGAACTCCCTTCCCCAGACGACAAGAGGCAAGTCTCCTTCCTTCCCTCCTTGAGGTCTGTCTCACCAGCCCCGTGGGGCCCACCTGGGCTCCTGAGGGAACCCCGCACCCCCCGCCCAAGCCCACAGCTCCCTCCCCTACTTTCCACCCTGTCGCCATCTGGCATACTATGCATCTTTTATTTGTTCTGCTGACTGTCTGTCTCCCCCGCTAGAGTCTTGGCTTGGCTCACTGCCGTACCCTCAGTGCCTGGAAGAGTGCCTGGTACATAGCAGGAGCTCAATAAATATTTGTTTAATGAATGAAATTATAGGGTGAATAAATGAATGAGTGAACAATCCCGAAGAAGCAGGGAGGCAGGGTCTTCTGAGTTCAGGGCATGTGAGTGTGGAGCCCTCGTTAGCTGCCATTCTCCCGCAAGCCCCTCCCCTGTCCTGGCTCCCACTCACGTTCTCGACAGGGGAGCAAAGAGCAGGGGCCCTTGGAATCAGACAGTTCCAGGGTTGAGCCCTGGCTCTGCCTCTTTTTAGGACAGCCGCCTGACCCTCGTGAGCCTCAGTTTCTTTTTCTGTAAAATGGGGGCAATGATACCCTCACCAGTGTTTGTGGAATATTCTCCGCTGGCCCAGCTCTGGGCCCCCAGCTTCCCAGGTTTGCTAAAAGAATACTGTGAGGGCAGGGCAGAGCTTTGTGAAGACGACTGAATGGGAATGAGGACGCTGGGAGACCTATGGGAGGGTCCAGCCCTGCCCCCCGCACCTCAGCCGTGCAGGTAAGGGGCGGTGGGCCGCCTCTGGGGGAGGCCCGAGGAGGTCAGGCTTTATCTCAGTGCCGCCGAGTCCCCGCCAAGCGTGTGGCAGGGCCATTCTGTGCCAGGTGGCAGAGGGACTTGCCCTCCAAGCTCCCACCCCCCTGCCCGGCCCTTGCGCCCCTCAGTCCCAGCCCGGCCTCGGCAGCAGATGAGCCTGTCACATGCAGCGCTTTTATTTCACACAATTGCTCCTGCCTCCTGGAAGAGCTGCTCCTCGCAAATCAAATCCACCCCAGGTGGGGAGAGTGAAAATCAATGCCCGGTGGAAAGTTCCCCATGGAAAACTAATTGGTTCTCCTGGAAGCTTCTTGAACCACAACAGGCTCTGGCGTCCGGCCGGGCTCAGTGTGTTTGCCCAGGGCTCCAGGCTGGCTGGCGGAGGGGCAGAGACAGCACAGGGTGGGGGTGCACCTCCCCAGCGGCTCACACAAGGCCCAGTGGGAGACCCATGCCTGCCGGGGCCCCGCCAGGCTGGGAGACAGAGTGGTCCGAGAGGGGGACTTGGAGCCACAGACCCAGCTGGAGTCCAGGTTCAACGCTTCCTGCAGGCTGCCTCTGGGTAAGTTACTTTGCTTTTCGGAGCCTCAGTTTCCCCTTCTGGAAGATAGGGCTGTCAACAGCGCTCACCCTGCAGGATCACTGTGGGATTCGAGGTAATGTGTACGCAGCATCTGGCGGGGGTTCGATTCTCGATGAACAAGGCCGAGTGCACCCAGCGGAGCCTCACCCTATCAGAGCAGAGGGCCGAGTCCTCTGGCTGCCTCTTCTAACGATTATTTGAACAGTGCTATTATTTAGTGAGTGTTTCCTATGTGCCTGGGGCTTCCTTTCTGCTGTGACTTAATCCTTCCAGCAGCTTAAATATGGCCGTTGTTAATACTTCCATTTTACAGATGAGGAAACCGAGGCTTTGGAAGGTACGGAAACCAGCCCTACCCTCGGTCGTACAGATGGCAGTTGCCAACCCCAGAGGGGTTGGAGGGCCAGTCTGGGGCTCTCCCCACTGCCCTAGGCCTCCCTGGGCACAAACCTTCCCAGAGGATCCCAAGCTGGCTTCCGTCACGGCCGCCGGGTCCTGCCTGGCGTCTCTAACCCTCCCTGAAGTGACATCTATATAAATATTGTTAATGGCCAGAACATAATGTTAAGTCAGGTTTTACTGGACTCCCTCATCCAGCCTTCGGATTTATGGCGATAGGATTTGAGGTAAATGTTTATTGGCCCAAGTGAGAGCTGGGCTTTCCTCTCCCCCGACTGCCTGCTCCCCGGGGCTGCCCGAGGGCCCTCGGTCCACCTGTCGGGAGCATGCCGGGATAAATCTCACCGAATGAAATATTTATTAATTTTGCTAACCAGTGTTGATCTCATAAATTACGCCGACTTTTTCATGAAACGGTTATTAACATCCGAGGCACTGTGTTAATGGCTTATTGACCAAATATGGGATAATTAGGCCCGGGGAGCTCGGCCTAGCTGATCTTCCAGAGGCCAATTTGGCCAGGATTACGCCAATGACCTATTTTATTTCGTGCCAGGGTTGTGGGGAGATACAGGAGCCCGGCCCTCCAAGAGCCGGGTTCTTGAGGGGGCCCCTGGCAGAGAGCCACTCTGACCTCCCGCTCTCCTCCTGGCCCGGAAGCCTCCGCAAATGGGGCCAGGTCTGTTTCTCAGCAGGGAAAGGGGCACACGGCGAGGGTGCAGCCTCATGGCCCCCATCCCGACTCCAGCTCTGACAGCGGGTGTTGCCAGAGGCAAAGGAGGAAACGGGCCTGAGGGGGTAGAAGGCACAGCCCGCCCCCCGTCTCTGCTCCTGCAGGAGCTGGAGAAGGCGGCTGCCAGGAAAGCAGGACAGTTCCCTTCAGGGAGGAAGGCGGCAGGGAGCTAGAGCTCTCCGGGGCCGGCGGTTCTCCTGGGCCGGCCTGGGCAGAGATCTCTGCAGCTGNCCCCGTCTCTGCTCCTGCAGGAGCTGGAGAAGGCGGCTGCCAGGAAAGCAGGACAGTTCCCTCCAGGGAGGAAGGCGGCAGGGAGCTAGAGCTCTCCGGGGCCGGCGGTTCTCCTGGGCAGGCCTGGGCAGAGATCTCTGCAGCTGCCCCCACGCGCCTGCCTGGAGGGCTCTCCACGCGCTGCGCCTGGGGGATCTCGCCTCTGGCCCACGTGCTTATCAGGCCTTCCAGTCCACAGCCAGAGCCGCGGCCCCACCTGCCACTGCCTCCCTTCTTGTGATCTCCCGCCCCTCCGGGGGGTGACCAGGGAGAAGAACCAGAGACAGTCTAATAAAGTTCCATTCAGGTCATTCCACCTGGCTCCCACCCCTTCAGGGACAGGGGGCTCGTTCCTACGTGGGCAGGGCATTCGTGGTTAAACCTGAAGAACACAGGGAATTGTGGAAATAGGGGATCATGGGGCGCCTGGGTGGCTCAGTAGGTTAAAGCCTCTGCCTTCGGCTCAGGTCATGATCTCAGGGTCCTGGGATCGAGGCCCGCATCCGGCTCCCAGCTCGGCGGGAAGCCTGCTTCCTCCTCCTCTCTCTCTCTCTCTCTGCCTACTTGTGATCTCTCTCTCTGGGTCAAATAAATAAATAAATAAATAAATAAATAAATAAATAAATAATCTTTTTAAAAAATCTTAAAAAAAGAAATAGGGGATCATGAATTATGAGCGCCCACNCTCTCTCTGCCTACTTGTGATCTCTCTCTCTGGGTCAAATAAATAAATAAATAAATAAATAATCTTTTAAAAAAATCTTAAAAAAAGAAATAGGGGATCATGAATTATGAGCGCCCACGAGCCCTTCTGAAAACCACCTGAGTGGATCCCGCCCACAGGGTCTGTTCTGTGTGACCCCGCCCCTTGCCTTAGCTGATTGGACCAGGGTTGCGCCACTCATCCCTCCTAGGCCAATCTGGTTCTCTCCTGGGACTTTGGACCAGGGGCCTGTCGCCGGGTGGTCTCTGCTGGTTGGTGCGTTGAGGATGCGAACGCTTTGCAACGGTGAGGAGCCACGTGCAGCTGGTGAGCTTGGAGAAACAGAGAGAAGCTTGGACACAGGGAGACAGCCGCAGAGGGAGAGCCCTGGAGGCCCGGAGTCAGGGAGGATGACAGGTGCAGGGGGGCCGCTGCTGCCATCCTGGCCTTGCTGGGCACCGCTGGGGCGTCCTGCCTTCTCTGGGAACCGGTGTCAGGGGCTTGGGTATGTGTCCCCAGAGGGGCCTGGCCCTGCCCTGCCTGGAGGCACGTAGATGGTTCTGGGGGGGCCCTGGGGGTCTCTTGTCTGGAAGATGGAGGCTCCCAGTGCTGGAGATGCCAGGAGGCGCGGGGTGCTGAGGATGAATCAAAGGCTGTCAGAGGAGGGCAGGCCGAGCACCCCGCCCGGAACGAGTGTGTGTTGGGGGGCCTGGAGGGCAGCTCCTCCGCCCCTGGGCGCTCTCCTCTCTGTCAGGGGCTCGTGGACCCTGACCCCACGCGTGAGACGTCCATCACGCTGGGCTCTACAGAGTGCTGTCTGCCGCGCAGGCCTGCGTTTTCTCTCCGTTGACAAAATCTTTAAACATTTTTATTTTTAACCATGCGTCCTAGCCGAGGGTTGGGGGCCTGGCTTCCACGCAGGGTAGCAACGAGGACAGTGGGATCGGCATGTCGTTCACGGAGGGCGGCTGTGGTCTGGGGGCGCCGGGGTCCTGAGGGGGTCTGGGTGGTGCCCCCAAAGCCGCCACCTTAGGCCTTTGCACCAGCAGGACTTTTCTAGAGCTTCTGTCTCTCCCTCAGAGAAGCCATGTCCTCCCCTCTGCGTGTGGGAGGCCCCGTCTCCCTTCACTCTCCTCTGAGACCGCGGGGTTCCTGTGTCACCATCCATCCTGGTGCCTGGGGGTGAACTTGCTGGGTGAAGGAGTGAAGGTATGAATGAGGAATGAATGAATGAACAGGTCATCTGCTCAGTCTTCTGAAGCATCTCCAGGGGTATTGACTGTGGTCCCTCCCCACCACCGTCCCCAAGGCCTTTGTCTCCCTCGTTCGTGGCCCTCTTCCCAGGACCCCGCATTTGCACGATGCACGAGGTCAAACCCGAACCCTCACCGCAGCGGGCTCCCCAGCACCTCCCTGAGCTCCCTGCCGCCTGCCCTCGGTTCCTCCCACAGGCTGACTTGTCCCCTGTGCCCCTGCGTGCCTGCTTCACCCTTGCACAGGCTCAGGTCTCCATGCCAGTGTCCCCTCCTGACTCCTAATGAGGTCTCCTGTGCCTGTCCCTTCTCTCCCCTCATGGCACTGAGCGTGATTTGCAGCGTCGTGTCTATTATTAGTGTTTTCATCTCCCTCACTAGCCTGTGAGCCTGCGAGGGCCCAGTTGCGAGGGTTGCCATCCTGTCACAACGCCACACCTGCAAGGAGTGCCCCCTGAATGAGTGAACGAGCTCGTCCAAAGTCACCAAACCAAGAGCGGAGTGCCAGGGTCTGAACCCAGACCCCGCTGAGGGAAGTGCTGACAGACTGGAATCTGCCCTGCCCCAGGCTGGGAAGGCCTATTCTCCTCCCAAGCCTCAGTTTTCTCCTCTGTGCAATGGGCACAGTATTACTCACCTCCCCCAGGCTGCGGGGGAACAGGCGACACTGTCTACGTGCAGCTCAGGTCAGGGCCCAGCACGTAGTAGGTCTCCATGGACCCCCAGCTCTCAATGAGCTGGGATGCCAGGCTCTGGCTGGGCACTGGGGAGTGGGGGCCCCAGCAGGTCCCTAACAGGGGACTAGCTCCCTTGTGTGTTGAAATGGGTGTCTGCTTCTCAGGCTTGCTCTGCGCTCGCTGGGGACGGGTCCGTTTGTGAGCACGCTGCAGGTGGGGCTGTGGGTAGTGCTCTCACTCTTTAAAATGCCCCTGCTGGGTGATCGATAGGGCCACCCCGGCCGTGAGGGACAAGCATCCATCGGGCTTCGTAGAGAATTTTATGTTCTCTTGTGCTGTTCTGAGTTTTCCAAATTTTCTAAAAGGAGCGAGCACGGCTGTTAAGGAAAATAACAGTATGATACAAACAAACATCTCCCTCCTCCCAGATCTGCTTAGGGACCCAGCTACGGGTGTAGTGTGAAGCCCTGCACCCCAAGTCTTCCCAAATCTGTCCCTGTTGGGGAGGCTGGATCCCGAGGGCCCCCCCAGACTCTCATGTTCTTCTTCCTTCCTGGCTGGACCTCCCAGGTCGGGGCTGATCTTCCACACTGGCCCCCCAGAGCCACCTTGGGCTTTTAGCTGCCAACATCCCCTTGTGTGTGCACACCCGTGTGCGCGCCCATACCCCTCCCCGGATCCCTCCCTCTCCAGTCCCTGCCCCGTGTCCCAGACTCTGGCCCCCGAGGCCTCTGCCTCCCCTCAGGTGACATTTAACGAGCCTGGAGAGGAGGCAGCACCCCGCCCCTGCCTTTGCCAGAGATGGGAATGAGAATTTTAATGAGGGTTTATTTTTAATAAAGGTTAATAAAGTTTAATTAAATTAAATTAATAAAGTCCAATATTTGCCGAGCCTCGTGTCAGGCCTGGGTGTGCTGGGAGGCCCGGGGATTAAGCTCTGTGTTTGTGCTCCATCCCTGGGGACAGGGGGTGGGGAGGCAGGTGGGAGGGGGGGCGCCAAAGTCAGCTGGAGGGATAGGCTGGTTGGGGGGGTGCCTCCTGATGGGGACATGGCACCCTGTTTGTCCCCACGGTGGGATCTCTGCCTCCCCCACTGGCTTGGGGGTTGCTGGGGAGAGAAGGGTGGCCCAGATCTGAGGAAGCTGCTCCCCACAGAACCCGGGAGGGGTCCCCTTCACCTCCCAGATGATGGCTCCACTCCTTATTCCAGTATTCAGGGCCTTCAAAGTCTTCTGTGTGAGGGGCCCTGCTGAGATATTCATAAAGGATTTTATCTAACCCACCCCAGCAGCAGCCTAGAGGAAAGCTGTGCCCATTTTATAGAGAGGGAAACTGAGGCTTGGGAGGGGCAGGGCCTCCCATGATCTCCCACAAGCACTCAGTGACGGAGCAGAAACGGGCTGGTTCTTCCTCTCTGTGCCGTGGTTACCCGAGCCAAGCCCTCGGCCTGGACTGTCCTTTCCTGCCCTTGGGATGCTCCCTCTTCCTGGGGCCGTGCGCACACCTCCGGGTCTCCCAGGCCCCCAGGAGCCGTAGGAGAGGCTCTGGCTTTACACACGTTATCTCATTCCATCCTCAAGCTCCCAGGAGAAAGGTTTGCATTTTGGCATTTGGGAGATGTGGAAACTGGGGCCCAGAGGCCCAGAGATGGGGGGCAGGCTGAGAAGGACGTGAAATTCTCCAGCTGCTGTGGCTCGGTGCCCGGGGCGGGGGGTATGCCCTGCCCTAGGACTGGGACTCTGCCCCTCACTTTGGCCAGTCTTGCCCTTGAGCCAGGGGACCCTGGGGCGCCCCGGCAGAAAGCTGAGTGCTAGCGAGAATCGAGGTGAATATTTGGTGGAGAATAAGGGGGCCACGAGGGCAGCTGCGTTCTTGGGTCTGAGCGGGGGTGGTGCTGGCATCTTAGAACACTTGTCTCATTTAACGGCCCCGTCCTGGGAGAGACCTTCCTCATCTTGGGGGCTCGGGATGGAGGGGCACCCCCGAAGGCCAGGGTAGCTACAGCCTGGGGCAGGGGACAGAGGTGTCCTCGTACCCCGCCCCGACAAGCTGTGTGCTATGCCAGGCGGGTCACACGGGCTCTCTCCCCACATCTTCACAGAAGCCCTTGGAGGGAGGGCCTGATGTTGTCCCCATTCTGCAGATGGGAAAAGCGAGGGTCAGCGCGGTGCAGACACGTGCCCGAGAACCCAGAATGACCCTTCCTTCTCTGGCCTCTGCCTCCAGCTCAGGCTCGGGGAGGGCATCTGCCAGGGTGTTCGGACCGGCTCCTGCTGCAGGAGGGCAAGGGGCAAAGGGCACCGATTCCCAGGGCCAGCTGCCCACCCCCCCACCCCCCCAGCGGCAGGCACTCCGCGTGGGGCCTCCGGCGCCGGCTCCAGCGGGCAGCCCGGCCTGACAGACCGCGTGAAAGATGGTGAAGTGTTATTAACAAAGGCATTGATTTTCCTATCTCTGCTTTATGCATTTTATTAGCCAAACACTTTACCGTGTAACCACTCAGCGCCACGCTGGCTGGCGATGAATCTGAGACGCCGGGGCACGTAAAACGGAATTGACCACATTGCTTATGCGCCAACAACAAAAATAACAGGCAAAAGTGTAATAAAATGAATAGCACCCGGCAATGGCCATAAAAAAATATTACCCAGGGGACTGGGGAATTTCCTGGGCTGTGAAGTAGCTCCACGAGGGGGTCGCAGTGCTGGAGGGATGGCAATTTCGATCTCCCCAGATTTGGCCGGGCCGAGCGTCCTCTCCGCTGGCTGCTGGCTTCGGCCATGTCGGACTGTTGGCCACCACTGGCCGAGTTCCTTTCCAGCTGGGGTGTGGGAGACCCGAACGGGGTGCTTAGGAGCAGACCCCTGGAGTCAGACTGGACTAAACCCCTGTGCTCGGGCTGTGTGACCTTCTGACATCTCTGACCCTCTCTGTGCCTGCCTCCTCGTGAGGTTGGCTGAGAGCAGGCCCTTCTCTAGCTTCAAGTCCCACTTGCTTGTAAACAGTACCTGGGGTGGTCATGCTCGTGACTGGAGAGGAAGGGCCTTCCTGTGTGACCTGAGTGTTCAGCCTCCTGGTTTGGGGGCAGGGGGATGGCCGAGATGACCTCTTCTCCTGTGGAACTGATGGCCCGCGCCTGGTCCGCAGGGCCCCCTGTCCCCCAGGCCCCATGAGTGCTCCCCTAAATCCTCACTAATGACCGAGCTTAATGAGCAGCAATGCCGTCGGAAAAGACGCGCCCAGAATCCATATATGGATTCCTACATCTCCCTGGCTCTAAATTGTGTGACAGCTGCTGGGGGGCGGGGTGGCCGCGGGGACCTCCCGGGGGTGAGGACGCGGGGCCCCCCACAGAGCAGGAAGAGTGCCGCCAGCTGGCCTAGCACCCCAGAGCCCCGGGAGGGGAGCGGCATCCCCCTGGGGACCAGGCGCCGGCTCTGCCCCTCTCGCAGGCCTCGGCGCGGGTGAGGGGGCCCGTCCCGGTGCATCCGAGGGGGTGCGTGGATGGAACCCTGGTTCCATGATCCCTCCTGCTGCTGGATCAGCTCCGTGGCTACTTCACACCCCTTCACCTCGTTTTGGGACACAATCCGTTGGTGAATTGCAGAGGCCTCTTTCGTGGGTGAGGGGACAGGTTCAGAGAGGCGTTCAGGTTCAGGTCATGCCTTCCTCTCTGCGTGGCTCTCAGACTTCAGAGGTGGGTGGTGGGCTAAAAGGAACGTTCCGGGCTCTGCCTCCTGGCAGTTGCCCATTCTGGCGGTTGCCCATTCCAGTGGTCTAGGGATTTTCATTTCCATAAGCTCTCCAGGAGGTTTGGACCCGGGGGATTCAGACAAGAGCTTGAGGAAGCACTATCTTAGGGGATCCCAGGTCAATGGTCCTGTGCCCCGTGCTTCTCAGTAGGTGTAGGGAGTGGAAGGAGGCACTGGGACTGATGCTCTCTCCCTGCACAGATGCCTGTCAGCTGCCTCCGCAGCTTTGGGGGCCCGACGATGCCCCGAGGAGCCCGAGTCCATATGCCCCAAGTCTGGGGAGGAGAGGGCTTCGGAGCTCCGGGTTGGGCCCGGAGGAAGCCTGATTTCCCAGCTCCCCTCTGTGTCTCCATTAGTTACTTGGCCTCTCAGCCTCAGTTGTCTTGTCTGCAAAATGGGGAGAATGATACCTCTTTCAAAGGGCTATTCCAGCAGAGGGTAACACGAGGACCCAGAATCCAGGGCTCTTGTCAAGCCTATCACTTCCCTCCTGATGGTGAGGCCCCAGTTTTGAGATAATTCTCTGGAAGGATCTTGGAGAGTGTCTGCACTGGGCTTGAACTCAGATCTTGCTGATACCAGACTCTTTGTTCTCAAGTCCAAGTGCCTTTAACTTGGGACTCAGCAATGGACAAGGCAGGCCTGGGCTCTGACCTCTTGGGGATCCTAGTCTGGTGGGGGAGGTGGACTTTGCCATCAAACAGGCCATTGAAATAGTGGTCAGCTGTGATGGGGGAGGCCAGGAGGCCGTGGAAGCCCAGGAGGGTGACCCTGGCTAAATCTTGGAGAGGTAGGGATGGTCAGGGAAGGCTTCCTGGAGGAAGAGGCATCGTAGGTGAGACTTGAAGGGTGAGATGGACTTAGCCAGGCAAGAAAGTGTGAGAAGAAGATTTAAGGCTGAGGGCACAGGGACGTGAAGGCCCGGAGGTGAGGGTTTGGGGAACTCTCCCTGGCCTGAGTTGTAGTGTGTGAATGGGGGCTGGTGCAGATGAGGTGGGAGGGGACTGCAGGGGCCACTCCAGCTGGAGCCCCCCTTCTGTGGCTTGGCCTTTCTCTGAACCCCATGACCCACTCCGGGAGACTCTAATAGCTTTGCTTGTGTCTTTTTTCTTATTTTGTGATTAATTTCTTTTCTTCAAGGTGATTTCAACTTCCTGAAAACACTCTCCCCCTTGCCTCCCTGAGCCTAGAGTGAATGCACAGACCCAGTTTGTCAACTGGGGGAAGAAAACAGCTTGGTTATTACACAGTAACTACTGTGGAATTACCTGATTGTTTATATTTTTCTTGCTACATAATTGTGTTTGGCCTTAGCATGTAAATTGGGCCATAATTACTGTATAATTTATAGTTTTTATATCTTATAACAAGTTAGTGTCTAAATCACACACCCCCATGTAAATACTTTAAAATTATTCAGTAATTACTTATTTACATTATAATTAAAAATAAGTAATTAGCATACATTTACAAAGGATTTACATACTTATTTCTGAATATCAGTTCTTGGCAGTGCTAGTGAAATCTTTTGCTGATAATAAAATGGAGGCACAGGAAGGAAAAGCCTTCCCGAGCTGGGAAAGGGGATATGGCTTTGGGGTCCTCTGGCTTCTCAGAGCCTGGCTCTGAGGTGAGGGGAACTTGGGGATCGGGACCCCAGTTCTGGATAAATGAGCACTTTGGGGGAGGAGAAATCGATCTTCTTCTCCCTGGGAGTCAAAGTCGGCGTGGTGTACAGCTTGAGGTCGAGGTGGACAAGTAAACGTACTTCCTGATGATGCCGTGAGGAAGATGCCAGAAAGAGGGCTAGTACCTGGAAGGAACAACTCAGGGATGGAGCTGAGAGCAGTTGCTGTTGGATTTGAACTTGACACAGGTTGTCTCAATCCCCACAGCAAGACATCTTAGTCACTCCCATGTCCTAGATGGAGAAATAGAGACTCAAAGCAGCGAATGAACTCAGCCCGGCCTCCAGACCCATGGAGCCCAACGACGGCCCCGCGGGATGGCTGGCGGTGATGGTGAGCTGGCCACCTCCACCCTCTGGTTCCCAGACCTCGGTATCCCGCCTGTTGGAGACACTGCACCAGATAATGGCTCTTGGTTGAAGGTCTAGGTAGCATCCTGAAGGACTGTGTTCCATCCTCACACATGGCTTGCCCAAGATGGTGGCTCAGTGAGGCCTACCTATTTGTAGGGCCACCAGGTTCTGTCCCATTCCTTGAAACACCTTGTTGGCTGCCCCTCTATCCCACCGCTCTGTTACCCTCACAGCTTCTGGAAGGCGTGGTGTCTGCAGGACCCGTGGGTCCCATGGTCAAGGGTCCACAGTGCACCTCCTTTGCCGTAGAGCAGGCCCCTTGGTCCGAGGCCGTGGTATTGAGAATCCCATGACAATGGATCGAGATGCTCTGTGGGGCTTCAGATAGTGGGGCTGGCTGTTGCCTCGTGGGCAGATATGTGAAAGTTACTCCTGAGACCCGGGTCAGCCCCGTCAGGAGGCTGTGCAGACCTCATCAAGATGGTCTGATGCCATCAGTGGGCCACATCGAGGGTTGGTGTCGTGGCGGGTGCTCTGTGTCTGTCTTTGTCACTGGCAGGCCTTGCATTCAACAGCAGCAGCAGCTCGGTCAGCCTTGGGGGAGAGAGCCCGTGCTCTGGGGTCCACGCAGAGCCCCCATCCCCGCCACAGTGGCGACTCCATTCATGAGCCCATTGCACAGGTTTGGGGGTGCTGAGGCTAGAGACTGCCTGACAGCTGCTGGCCGGGTCATCCTGTCCACGTCACTGTCCAGTGTCTCTCCTGCAGAGAGGGTCCTCTGGTGGCCTGCACACGGGATGCAGAAATTCCCACACCCGGGGCCCGTTCCTGTCGGCCCGTCCACAATGCCTCTTCCCTCAGACCAGTGAATTAAATAGGAATTTGACAATGACCATGGCCTTTCACCTTTTAGGTCTTTGAAGTGGCACTGATCTTTTTGCTTTTTCCCCAGGATAGGATTATTTTTGATTCTTTATCTTGGCGGGGGGGCGGGCAGGGTGGAGCTGCAGGGGTGTCTACTAGGTCTTTCCTACTCTACTGGGTCTTTTCTATTCTGCTAGGTCTTACGGTGCAGATTAAGGGGCCAACATGAGCCTTCTGTCAGCTGCTAGATATGGTCTTTCCAAGGACACATTTGAGGACAGGTACAGTGACCCTGGGATGACCTGTGAGCCCAGGGGACCCGCTCTGACTTGGCCTGGGCCAGGTTCCTGTTTCTGACCTACCCCCAATGTGTCCCTCCTTTTGCAGGGTGACCATGCTGGCTCTCTAGGGTCCTGGGTATGAATGTCACCATGGGTTCTATGTCTACCAGCCCTGAGCACCCCCTTTCCCACAGTTACTTTCCAGCCACCTGAGGAAATGGCTGTAGGTCCTTTGCAGGCAAGCGGAACATCATTGCTCTAAACCCTGGCTGTGGTTTTGCAGGATTCTTCCTCCTGGGGACCAGCCTCTCCTTCAGGTTCTGGGTCTGGAAGCCACTCAAAGGATTGTGATTTCCCATTCTTTCCTAATCTTTTTTGAGTATTAAGAATAAGGAACACCTTGTTAGTTATTCATTTATCCCAACCCTAAGGACACTGGGACCAGCTGGCCACCACAGTGACCTTGCTGCCCACTAGGGTAGCTGGCCTCTGGAGGTCAAGACCTGCCGCCTGCCTCCTCCTATTAAAGAATCCCCACCAAGAAGCCCAGTTCTGTGACATCACCACCAACCAACCTCTCTGGCTTTGACCTTGGATGACTCCCCTCAAATCAGCCACGGAAGTTCCGGCATCTTTGTTTAGTGACAGCCATTACTTTGTTCAAGCTCCCAAGAACCATCCCAACAGGTCTTGGGGCCCTTGCCAGAAGAGCAACCTCTGAGTCATGGGGGAATCTCTCATGCAGACAAATTTCCCCCCAGACAGCTTTCAACTCCACCTGCTTTGATCCAGCCCCAGAAGGCATCCCTGCCTCCTGCCTGTGCATATTAGCCGGGACCCGAAGCTCTTTGGTGTCCAGGCCCCTCTCCCTCAGATGTCTTCTAGGACATCAGCCCCACTTGAGACTTCTGCAAAGTGTTCAAGCAAGGGTGGGTGGGTGCTCGCTCTCCTCACAGAGGATGAGCCCCTCTTCTGCAGACCTGCAGAGTTCAAGGGAATCAGAGATTCAAGATTCTCAAAGGCATGTACCCAGACATCCTCATTCCAAGTTCCTGGGTCCCACTCCTTCCCTATAAGGACCTGACTTCGATGTAGGATAATTGGACCTTGATGTTCAAGAGCTTTTGATTAGGTCCTGAACGTTGCGTTCACTGCCCTCCAGCTATAGGAGAAGAGGGATTCTCTGAGCGCTGCCAGAAGACGTTCTCGCTTTCAGGTTCACTTTGAATTGGTGGCCAATTGCTTTGAGCTTGTCTCTCTCTCTTTAGAGCCCTTGGGCCTTTAGCACTAAGTGCCCAGTTCTATCATCCCCGTGGTTACGATTTCCCCCCAACAGCAGAGTTGTTGCATAAGCCAGGACGTCCACTGTCCCCCATCTCTGGTCCTAGCTCAGGACTAGAGACAATGGAGACCACACAGCACAGTGTCCCAGGGACTGTCCGTTCTCCGTTTACTGACAGCGATGACATCATCACCAGGCATCTGGCGAGGGATACGCCGCATGAGTCCCGCGCTCGACGTCTGCCTGCTAGCACTTCTCAGCTCTGTCTTAGGTCGGGTCCCCTAGAAGCCAAAACTGAGCCAGGCATTCAGGGTCACAGGCCTCCTGGAGGGAGAGCTCTCAGGAGGAAGGGATGGGGACAGGTGAGGGCAGAGCAGGGATGTGGTCTCGGCTGGAGTCTAGCCTCCTCCTGCTTCCATAGCGGGTCCCGAATGCGAACTGTTCCACAGATGTGTTCCCCCTCGAGGCAAGGGGGTCCGGTCTTTTGAACTCCAGTGGCACGTGGTCACTCCCTGGGGTGACAGAATATATGCTTCCAGCTGAGGAATGTTCTCCGGAGAAAGGGGCAGCTGTGAGCTGTTTTCAGCAGGGAAGATGTTCATGACGGGGGACAACGGGTACCCCGCCTGGTGAAGGGGACGCGGGCAGGGTTACTGCGTTCCCCCCCACCACCCGGGACCCAGGGCAAGGGCTCCTCTCTCCCTGCTCGTTTCCCTTATCTTCCCTCTCAACTGAGAAAAAGACCGTTTGGACCCTGACACCCTTGGTGTGCGAATATGCTGCTTGGTTGCTGGCGTGTGGACTGCGAAGGGTCTGTGGGTTTTTGTTAAGGTGGCAACCGTCTGGGGGCCTCTTGAAGACGCTCTGTAAAAGTTAGGTCTCTGGTCCCTGGGTCTAGAGGTGGAAACTGCCAGTCATCTAGTTCACCCTGGGAAAGGCCTGAGAGGGATTCCTTTCGACCGTAGGACAGGTTGGGGGAGACCGTGTGAGCTTCTGGACGCAGCACAACAGATTGGAAAGGAATCCCAATTCTGGGACTCCCAGAGTTCGAGTCCTGACTGGGCCACTTACCCAAGACATGAGACCTTGGGTAAGTCACTTAAGGGTCAGTCACTTCCCCTTTCAGAGTTTCCTCACAGCAAAACAGGACAAAGAAGATGACGCCGGCCTCCTAGTGTTGTAGGGAGAATTCGGTTCATTCATGGCTTTAAAGTGCTTAGAAAGTTGCCTGCTACAACCTCAGTGCTCAGTGTATTAGCCGTTTCCCTTCTGGGTCCAAGGTCTTTGCCCTGCCCCACCAACAGGCAGGACCCACAACCTTACGGGTAAGAAGGGACCAAGACCCTAGCTTCTGTTCCCCAGGAGTCTTTTTTTTTTTTTTTTGAAGATTTTATTTATTTATTTGACAGAGAGATCACAAGCAGGCAGAGAGGCAGGCAGAGAGAGAGGAGGAAGCAGGCTCCTGGCTGAGCAGGGAGCCCGATGTGGGCCTCGATCCCAGGACCCTGAGATCATGACCTGAGCCGAAGGCAGAGGCTTTAACCCACTGAGCCACCCAGGCACCCTGTTCCCAGGAGTCTTAGGTGGGGAGACATCTTGGAGAGACCTGCCCGAGGCTCAGAAGCAGAGCAGAGCAACCAGGCCTCTAAAATACAGTTGCTCAGAGGAAAGGGAAGGGCTAGCCTCTAACTCCAGCTCAGCACAAGGGCCTCACCCAGGTCGTGGGGACCAAGGTCATGGGGACCAAAGTCATGGGGAGAGCTGGTTCAGGCACCATCGTGGCTGTGCTTAGGAGCTTCTCTGGTCCCAGCCAGTATGACGTGATGTTATGCTTTGCGGGATGGTGGATGAGCCTGGGAGCGAGAAAGAAGAAAGCTTTTAACCTGGGGACCTACTTGGCTTTGCAGAACCGGGAAGCAGCCCCATGAGCAAGAAGTACCGGCAAGCATGGCTCCTAAGCTGTGCAGGTCCCGTCTCCAACAGCGCCACTGTGTGGCCAAGAGGCGCAATAGCAGTTGGAGCTGTAGGCTTGGTATTCTTTTCTGCAGATTGGACTCTATATGGAAGGGTTCTTGGGGGTGGGGTGGGGTGTGTGTGTGTGTGTGTAGCAGAAAATCCTTCAAGAGGAAAAGGTTGAATGTAGTACTAATAGGGCATGTAATCAAGTAATCAGTGGGATTCAAGTAATCGGTGGGACGAATAGGAGAGATTTGACTGTATTTTGCAACCTGAATTAGTAAAGCGTACTGTGCTGACTCCTTGTGTGTCTCCGTGTGAGCTGGGGTGTAGGACATGTGGGTGTGATTGTGCATGTCTGTTCTGAATCGAGAGTGAATCGCAGAATGAGAGAGTGGAACGGGGCTTTGAGGGTGATCTAACTGAACTTCTGCTATTGTTTGTGGGCTGAGTTTCAGAAGGAGGGAGCAACTTGTCCACAGTCGCATATCAGGTTATCAGCAGAGCTATATTGAAATCTAGAGGCTTCCTGACTCCCGGTTTGGGGCATTTTATTTTATCACTATTGTAAAAACTTTTTAGAAGTATTCTAAAGATATTCCAGAAAGTTCTCTCATCCCGTCTCACGAACACCTTACATGACCACAGTATGTTACAAAACTAAGACATTGGCATTGTATGATCCCATCGACTAAACCTCACACATGGGCTTTCTGCAGTTCTTCTTGAATGTTCTGTTCCTGTGCCAGGATCCAGTCTGAGACGCCGCGCTGCCGTTAGTCGTCATGTCTCCTTAGTTCCTTCCGATCTGTGAGAATCTCAGTCTTCTCTTACCTTTTATGGTTTTGACCCTTTCACAGATTTCAGCATTTGTATGAGGTCATCCCCAGCTCTAGTCGTAGAAACAACATGAAACACTATCATTTCCATGAATGAATTCAGGCTTATATCTATAAACATGCCTCTGCATATTATGTCCTTTAAACGTACGGTGTGTGTGTGTGTGTGTGTGTGTGTGTGTGTGTGTGTGTGGCATATGTATTTGGACATTAGAATGTTCGTCGTGTGTATTATAATTTTTATACTTTGGGAAAAAATGTCCTAGGATCCTGCCTCACCAGCAGCCACAGATGCCGAAGCAAGTTCAAGAGAAGGGGCAGGCAGGGGTTTCTGGAGCGAGATGGTGGGTGGTGCTTGGGACTCTGCTCAAGATGGGGGCACAGGGACCCGGGGACGGCAGGTGAGGCCCCAGGGCTGGGAGATGGACGCAGGAGGGAGCCCGCCTCCTGACCCTGACCTCTGGTCAGGTTTTTCCTGCCTGCAGTGAGAGCTCCCGTGTGCCCTATGACCCCTTCCCCCAACTGCAGGGAGGGCAGCCCGTGGGAGCGGACATTGGTACGCACGTGTGTGGACATGGTCGCGCATGTCAATAAGTGTAAGTGAGCGTGCGCGCCCTCACACATGACCATACGTGTGAACGAGTGGCTCTAACCCTCGCTGGCTGGGTGACTTTGGGCACATTACTTACCTCTCTCGTGTCGGGGCGCCCCCAGCTTACAAATGCGGGGTAGTGGGATAAGCAGGGCTCGCCAATATCCTTGCGATCCTCTGCGTGTCCCAGGCTCCCTTGCAGCCGTGTGACTAGTCCTGACCTACGATGGCGGGCGGGGCAGCACGTGTCTCTTCGTGGCTCGGAGGCGGTTAAGACCTTGCGTACACTCATCGTTTCCCTTTCCTGCATTGGTGACCTTGAGGTGACCTGTTCCACATGGCACGTGACTGTGCACATGACTGTGCCGTGAGACAGAGGGAGGCCAGCGGCCCTTACTGTGCTTCATGTGAGTAAGAAAGATACACTTGCTGTGATGACCGTTGAGACTCGGGGGCCGGTTTGTTTTCTTGTCCCCTCGTGACTACCAGTAATCATAATCACCCTCGTCTCGTGCTAAGTGGGAGCTGGTCACGAGGACTTCGAGAGTTAAGTCATTCACGGGGATGATAATGCAGCCTGCTTACTGGGGCTTCGTGAAGATTCCAGGAGCTGGGGTGTGAGTGATACCTAGTGGGGGGTCACAAAGGCCTCCGGAAATAATTATGGTTCTTATCATTCCTTAATGAGACCGAATTTCTGGTGAGTTTAATTTCCAGACCTCACTTGGGTGGTGACTTTAGCTACTTGAGCAAACAATGTTTACTGAGCTAACTGTGTGCTCCCGGTGGCCGAGGGCTGCTGGGGGGAGCGGCCAGTGGAGCCTGGGAGGGGGGCCATAGGGAAAGGCCCTGCAGGATTGAACACAGCACAGCTGCTCCGACCCTTGCTGCTGAGCACAAGCTGGTTAAGTGACAAGGTAGAGGGTGGAGGTGATCTAGGGGCTTTTAACGTTGATGTTTACATTAAAAATATTTTTTTGTCTTAAAGATTTTATTCATTCTAGAGAGCGTGTGTGCATGTGCAAGTGTGCATGCTTAAGTGGCGGGGGAGGGACAAAGGGAGAAGCAGGCTCCCCGCTGAGCAGAGAGCCTGACGCAGGACCCTGAGATCATAACTGGGGCTGAAGGCAGACCCTTAACTGGCTGAGTCACTCAGGTGCCCCTAAAAATATTTTATTTTAAAGGTAGCTTCCACACCGGTGTGGAGCCCAATGTGGGGCTTGAACTCAAGAGCCTGAGATTGTGGGACGCCTGGGTGGCTCAGTTGGTTAAGCGTCTGCCTTCGGCTCAGGTCATGATCCTGGGGTCCTGGGATCCAAGTCCCACGTCGGGCTTCCTGCTGAGCAGGGAGTCTGCTTCTCCCTCTGCTTCTGCCTGCTGCTCCCCCTGCTTGTGTGCACTCTCTCTCTCTCTGACTCAAATAAAATCTTAAAGACAAAAGAAGAAGAAGACGACCCTGAGATCGAGAACTGGGCTGAGATGAAGTCGGACGCTTGACAGACTGAACCACCCAGAAGCCCTATGTTTACTTTTTTTTTTTTTGCAATGAAAATGTGTTCATATAAAGAAGTAAGTACAAGAATGTGTTCATATAGTGCCTATGTAATTAAGAATTCATTTACAGATTTAAAAAGGGTAAGAGTGGGTAGACAGTCCTCGTAGGGTGTCAGTGTTTAGGACTGTCTTCCTGTCATGTCCCCCCAGGCTCGTCCTCTGCTCTCTGTTGGATGATCTGTGTGTTAGCATCGCACGTTTTCTTGCCTGAGGCTTCTGCCCATGACGGTCCCTCTGCCTGGAAGATGCCCCCTCCCCTCCCCCTCCCCTCCCCCTCCATTATCACCTGACTCCTCTTTGGCCTTAAGGTCTCAAGTCAGGCGGCAGCAGCCCTGACCCTCAGTTTTGATTGGGGTCCCCTCCTCTCGGCTCCTGCATGTCCCCCACTGTAGCTCTTATTAATCTATATCCACCCCGCTTGTTTGCCTCTGTCTTCGTCGCTGGATTATAAAGCCTGTGAGGTGAGGGCTGGGCTGGCCTTGCTTGCTGTTTGATCTCCGGCACCTGACACTTAGCAGGAACTCAGTAAGTGTTTATTGAACGAATGAACGGTTGAGTCATGAACATGTCAAAGGTGGTTGAAGCAGCACAGACACGAGTGGAATGATCACCTCCCTCTTTCTAGCCATCATATCTCTATTGATAGTTTGAAGTGGCACTAGCTTACCGGTGGCAGCACCTGGCTTAGATTTCCGAGGGCTGGTTTCCGTTTAGTTAAAAGCCACATTTTCCCTGTTGCGAACTCCTTGGAGGACCCAGGTACCTGTCTTTCTTCCTTGTTCAAGTCTCTCTCGTTACGCTCAGTCCATCGCTGGCTTTCTGTCCTGGCTTCCCAACCCTAGAAGGGCTCCTCTGTCTGTCCCCGCAGGCTCTTCAAGAGCAGAGGCAAGACGGTGCAAGATGAAGCATATATCAGTCGGGGGCGGGGAAGGGAGTGGAGAGCGCTCACCAGAGCATGGGCCTTCTCAGACGGGAGGTCCAGGTGTATTCATGGCTTCGAGAGTGACCATGACCACCAGGAAGAGGCCCCTCTGGTTCCACGCCCAGCTGCCATGGCCTCAGAGGAGGGACGTGGCCAGGGGCTGAGGCCAGATGCGCGGCACACAGATGCCTCCCACAGCCCCATCTCTGACGGGCATTGCAAACTCAGGGACGCCACAAACCCACCCCTGCCCCACCCCCG
>LNAC01000009.1:4696479-4710468 GCA_002007465.1 Ailurus styani | reverse complement strand
CCCACCCCCCCACTCTGTCCGGACCCCGCCTCCCAGACCCCCCTCCTCTGGCCTTCCCGGGGAGCCAGGGAGCCGGGGACAGGAAATCACACACCAAGGCCCTATCTGATCCCCATAAGTTTGCGCAAGCTTATGTAAATCACACAAAAACTGACAAGTTTTCCTATTAAAAGATAATTGTAATCAGGGTGCCGGCCGAGCGGCGTGGGGATGATTGGAGATGGACGGACAGCACGGAAAGATGGATTGTTTTAATTTGCACCAATTAAATTGAAGTTCATGGGATCATCTTCTTCAATCTTCATGAATACTTTATTTTCTGGCTGCTACGGAGCTATTAAAAAGAATGATTGAGGCACGCGGCAGGCCGGGGATATTTTATGAAATATCACCTTTAAAGAATTTGAGTACGCCATTTTCATAATGAGTTTTCTAGTACCTAATCCTCTTCTCTATTACTACATTTAAGAAGTGGATTGATCTGGGAAGTGCCGAGGGTGCAGGTAATGATACATTTTGCCAGGCGCACGCGGTGATAATGGATCACGTTTCGGCAAGGAGAATAATAGACGGGCACTAGGAGAGGTGTGTGCACTAGGAGAGGTGTGTGCACTAGGAGAGGTGTGTGCACTAGGAGAGGTGTGTGCAATAGGAGAGGTGTGTGCACTAGGAGAGGTGTGTGCAAGAGTTTGGGGCTGGTGGTCCAGCTTGGGTGGGGGGCCTGTGCTGAGTCAAGCTCCCACTCTTTCTTGGTGACGGCCCAGGCTCCAGGTCCCTGGACTCAGAAAGGCCTGGAGCTCAGAGGAGGGGTGGAGCGAGGTGGGGGCGGGGCGGTGAGCTGGGGTGGGGAGGGCTCCGGGGTCTTCGCTGCAGGGGGACTGTGTCATCCCGAACGGTTTCTGGTGCTCTGGTGTTTAGCCAGGGGTTTGGGTTTGTGGAGGCGAGGAGGAAGGGGAGCTCCGGAGCCCACGAGGCAATTGTGGGGTCCAGACAGCAGGACGGGGTCTGCAACAGCCCTAGCTGTAGCCCCGACCACGGCAACCCCAATCTTGACCTTGACCTCCTTCTCTAGGCCTCATCTCTCAGCACAGTGGTCTTTGGGTCTAGAGAGGAAAGGCAAACGAGGAAGTAGGTGGTGGGTTGACCCTCAAAGATAGCTAGGCGAGTGTGGGCCAAGGGATCCCTGCCAGGATGGAGTCCCGGCTCCTTTAGCGTGGGCTCATGATGACGGGCGGAGGCAAGGACGTAGGGGTGACATGGCAGGTCAAGTCAGAGGAGCCGAACCTGAGTCGTGGGCCTCGCTGCCTGGTCTCAGCCCATACCAGAGGGCATTAGCTGGGCCCTGATTGGCCTGGCCCCCAAGGGCGCAGCACCGGTGGCTTCCCGAGGTCCCTGACATTGGCCCAAGGAAGGGTGGGCCCCAGGCACCCAGCAGGGCAAGCGGGGAGGAAGATGAGAGAGGCGCCCCGCCCACCCCAGACTGGGTCTCTGCTCCGCCACTTGGTTGGGCTCTCCTCCCCAAGCTTCAGCAGCAGCAGCCGTCATAATTAACCCTGCTAATTAATCAGGGCAGGACGGATTAATTGAGATCACAGGAGACCAGGAGAGCAGGTGCAGCTTCGGGGCTGATGGGATAACGAGCTCTTTGGACGCCCAGGGGGCCTGGCCCTGCCCGGGGGGAGCCCTGGGCTTGCTCAGCGGAGAACCATGCCAGCCGGAGGCCCGAGGGACCCAGCACTGCAGGGTGCGCTGGGCCTGCCCGGGCAGGTTTGACGGGCCAAGGCTGCGAGCTGCCTGGGCAGACACACGTTCCACCCTCAGCCCGGGAGCAAGGGGGCCCCAGAGTTCGGGGGAAGCTGGAACAGCGCGGGGCCCAGGTGCAATCTTCTCCCCACCAGAGAGCCAGTCTCCTGCTGCCCCAGAGGCCCCTGGAAAGGGGCCCAGATCTGAGCTGCGCCCCCCAGAGAGCGGCACTCCCCAAACTCTGGGAAGGATTGCTCAGCGGGATTTCCAGCTCGGGAGCAGCGTGGTCGTTTTTGAGTTTTACTAAGATCTCTAGCAACTTCCTGGTGGAAGAGAATTTGGAAGGTGCCCGAGTGGAGGCAGGGGCCTCCCTGAGGGGGCTGCAGCCGTGGTCCAGGTGTGTGCGAATGGTGCCTTAGGATAGGTGGTGGCCGTGCAGGCGCGGAGGGCTCTCGTGTTGCAAGCTGCAGTGCTCGCTGATGGATTAGATGTGGTAGAGGTTGAGAGAGAGGTCAAGGGCAATTTCTCTCTTGCCAGGAGGTTCTGCTCCTGAGTGGGGGAGCCCGGAGCAGGTTAGGAGGGGAAGAAATGTGCAACATGGTCCAGGTTACCACCAGCCTCCACGGGGATCCCACCATCCTTGTAACTTTGCTCTTCTGTTCCCTCGGCTGGAATGTCCTTCCCTCCTTGAAGCTAGGTGAGCTCCTCCTTAGCCTTAAACACCCAGAGTAACCCTCCGCTCCCTTCCCTCCCTCCTTCCCTCCCTTCCTCCCTCCCTCTCTCTCTCTCTCTCTCCATTTGTCTTGGTTCTCACAGCTTCTTCTTTGGAGCTTCTACAGTGTACTTAGTGTGACTCTTTAGCAACCATACATTCGTCCTTAAAGCTACTTTTGGAATAAGTCTGGCAGCTGGAATTAGCAACTCCATACGCCTTACTCCTTATTTAGGAATTATGAACCATTTACTCCTCGAAAGCAAGGTCTGCAAGCTCAGCACTGGTCGCATTTGGAGCTAGATTGTTCTTTGTGGTGGATGGCTGTCCTGTGTATTGTAGGAAGTTCACCAGCCTCCCTCACCTCTGCTCACCACTGGCTACCCCGTTTGTGACGACTGAAGTACCTCTAGACGTTGCCAAACATTCCCTGGGAGAGGGTGGTGAGGGGTGCAAAATCATTCCAGCTTGAAAACTATTGCTTTCAAAAAGAAATAAGGAGAAACAAAAGAAAAGCAAATGAGAAGTGGGAATCTCAAATCCTGGCCCACAGACCCATAGGCGGGAGGCTCCTCTGGGGTGTGAGTTTTGAGGCTACGAATGCCCAGGGCTTCTCCATCACAGAGGTTCTCGACTTTTGTACAACTCTGTTCCTAAAAGCACACACCTGCCAAGAGACACGTAAGAATGGCCAAGGTGTATCCCCACGCCGGAGCGGACGCTGTCTGCAGTGGAAGGGGGGGAAGAAAATGTGGGTGCTCCCTCAGGACCCTGTGTGACAATGAGCCCGAGAAATCTGCTCTACACACAGCGACGGGAGTGAGTCTCACAAGCAAGAGAAGTGGCCGTATGCCAAGGCGTGCACCCGGCATGATCCCAAATATGGAAAGTTCTATGGTGGGCACTAGAGTCTGTTGGTGGCTGCCTTTGGCTTTCACCACCCCTTGAGGGGCTGGCGATGTGCTTCTCGGTCAGTGTCCATCTGAGCGCTGGTTCCATGGCCCTGTGGACCCTGTTAGAAATCTCTGGACCGAACACTTAAGATGTGTGCATTTTCCCGCCTATGTGTGTGCCCCGATCAGAAGTATACCCAAACCCCAGCCGAGTCCCCCCAAACAAAAAAACAAACCAAGTATACTTAAAAAATAATGACACCCCCTTGAAAACAAACAAGTCTCCTGTGTGAAAGTTGGATATGGTAGGAAAGGTGGGTTCGGCTGGCTGAACACAAACCAGCTCACGAATTCCTGGGTTACGCTGGCCTGTTGTATGCAGTCTCTGATGCCGTTTCCAGTGCTCTGTTCTTGTCCTTAGCAT
Source organism: Ailurus styani (assembly GCA_002007465.1). Taxonomy (NCBI): domain Eukaryota; kingdom Metazoa; phylum Chordata; class Mammalia; order Carnivora; family Ailuridae; genus Ailurus; species Ailurus styani. Next base: position 4,706,696 of record LNAC01000009.1, on the reverse strand, counting down.
GGGTTCTTTGCCCTCGTGGCTGATGCCTGATGTCTGACCTGAGACGGGGGGATGGGGGCTGATGGACCATTTCTACAGCCTGAGATTTTCATCTGTGCCTCACATGCCTTGTTTTATGTTTCGTACCCTTAAGCTGGCCTGCTCATGAAAGACAGGAACATTTGTGCTACAAAACATTACAAGGGCAAAATACAAAACAGGATCGTGAGCTCGCAAGGGTTTGGATCTCTGTTTTGCCCTTTGCCCTGGTGAAATGACTTTGCGGAACAGCGTCCGAACAAGCGGGTGCCCTACTGGGTAAGGGTGGCAAGTATTCCTTGTCCCCTAAAGCACATAGTTGGAATTATTATTAGGTAAAATGCAGGTGTGTGTGTGTGTGTGTGTCTAACATATAAATTAGAAAAGTGGAATGGTTTGCATTATCCACATCATGGGCCTTATTTCCTGAGATTAGATCATTTCCATCAGCCCCGAACTTGTTGTGACACCTCGGGTCTGGTCTTGTAAACACAGCCCTCCCTGGGGCTCTGTTCTCCTCCCGCGAACACAGCCTCCCTGTGTCCTTGAGGCTCCGGGGGGAGCTGTCCTCACTCACCGCTGCCTGTACCCTCTCTGCACAGGCTGGCCTGCCCTCCCCTGAAGCCGGGGCCCACATGGCCAGCCCCAAGGTCACTGGCGTTTGACCCTCAGCCACTCCTTCCTCCTCGAAGCCTTCTCTCCTGGCTTCCACGACGCCCTCCCCTGGTTCCCACTTCATCTTACTTGCTGCCTTTTACCAGGATTCTTGGCGGCTCCTTCTGCGTTGGCCACAACCAAGGACATCATCCTTCTCCTCTCTGGCTTCCAGTGATCATCGTGCAGGCTCGGGGTTAACTCCCCCCGCCCCCAAATCGCTCCCTCGACTCCAGTTTCCGACGCCACCTCCTACGTGAGAGTTCCGTTGGCTGTCCTGGTGTCTCCCACGACACCCCCCCCTCCTGCTGCCTTCTCATCTTGGGCAGCGGCATCTCCATCCTTCCCGGGGCTCCTCATAACCTCCTCAAGTCATCTTGGATGCTGGGGCTCAGCCGTCAGGCTGGCAAGTCTTGCTGGTGTTGCCTTCATGTTTTGTCCAAATCCATGCTCATCTCCCAACCTCGACCACCATCCTGTCCTCTGCTTGGACCAGTGCAGTAGTCTCATAGCCAGGCCCTGCTTCCATCCTCACCTTCCTACAGTCTGGTGTCCACTTGGCAGCCAAAGCTCTTTCTAAATTTTCATGAGGTATGGAACTTCTCAGCATAAACTTTTCTAATCTCAGCATGATCCAAATCCCTGCCACATCCTAGTAGCCTCTCATGAAAGAGCCTGCCTGTCTCTCTAACCCGTCTCCTCCATCGGGCAGCCTGAGGGCTGCCTCAGGACCTTTGCACCAGCCAATCCCTGCCTCCTCCCTCAGAACCATCTCCTTAGTGTCTTCCCTGAGCACTGGCCTTGAAGGCTCCTCCACACTTTATCTCCTTTTCTCACTATTATGACTATTTGCTTTGTCCTCAAAGTCCTAGGTACCTTATGACTTATTTTCTATTTGTTTCGGGTTTATTAGGTGTCTCTGTCAGTAGAATATAAGCCTCCAGAGCACAGGGCTTTGCCAGTCTTGTTCTAGAACAGGGCTGGGTGTAGTAAGTCCTGCCCTACTGGGCCGGCAGACTGAGCTGGGGCGGAGTCCCGATCAGTCGCTCACCCGCTGTGCCCTGGGCCACGGGACTTAGCTTTCCTCAACCTTTGCTTGCTCAACTGCAAAATAGCGTTAATGGTAGCGCCTGCAGGTGGAGAGGTAGGGAGATGGACTCCCGATGGCGAGATCAGGCAGTGGGCCAGAGGCTCACCAGCACTGCAGCTGGTCACAGAATGAACCTGCGTGGAAAGAGTGAGCCATGGGTCTGCCATCTGCTGGGTCCGAGAGAGGGGAGGAGACCGGACAACCCCGACTGAGGGCCAACGGGGTGCCAGGGGCTGGGTGTTACCTTTATGATGACATCACAGTTAAGGAAATAGCTCAGACAGGCTCAGGAACTTGCCTTAGGTCACATAGCTGGGGAAAGAGGGTCTCTCCCCCAAAGGGCGACTTGGGGGCTGACCCTGGCCCACCCCCACAGCTTCCCTCAATTTCCCCGCCAGTCCCGGTCCCAGCGGTGTCCTGGCCCGGAGCCTGGCACATCGTATGAGCTCCATACGTGGAGTAGGAGTTTCTGCAGGTCAGACTTGGGGGCACTCCCTCTTGGGGTGTGGTTGTGTGCACCTGGTCTCCTCCCTCGCCTCCGCCCTCCAAGCTGGGCTGGAGCCCTGCGGGTCAAGCCAGGTCTGCGCTTCATCCTAGGCTCAGTGAGAGCCCAGATCCTCCATTCTCCACCAGCATTCACTTTAATTGCCTGAAAATTGACGATAGATGCAAGGAAAATAATGAGGCCTAATTATGTTAATTAAACGGCTAATTCATTAATTAACGCACTCACATCCTTGGCTTGGAGAGCCCCTCTGCTGTGGCCGGGAGGTTGGTTCCATTCCAGCAGGGAGGAGAGGCCCTGCCTGGGGCCTGGAGTCGGGTGTCCTCTTGGGTGGGGGACACAGAAGCCACGCTGCTCTGAGTTGGTTCGGCCACTCGCTGTCCTCCGACACCCCCTGCCCCGGGACCCTGTTCTCCCCTCCCGTCTGCGGTTCGACGCGCTGGAAGGGGGGTGACGAGCAGATCCGGGCAGGCTGGGCTGCATCCCCAGGAGCTTCCTGGTGACTTCTGGGCTAGCCTCCCAGCCTGGAGGAGACTGGGGTTGGACAGAAGCCCCCCAGAGAGAGAGAGCAGGCAGGTCTGTCCCACGGGAACAGCTCAGGTGGCTGTGAGGCCCGCAGACAGAAGGACACGGTGCCCAGTAAGACCCAAGAGACCTCGTGTCCCCGAAGGCACCCGTGGCACCTGGCCCCCTCCACCTCAGATCAGGCTTGCTTGCACTTCGCAGCTTGGCCACTGATGTGCTGTGAGCACAGACTTGGCAGGGTGGCCGAGCTCCTCCCAGTGCCCCACTCCGGGCCCCGAGCACCTCAGCTCCCGCCAGCTGCCCCCGTCCTCTGCCTGTGACCCCCCTAATGCGCTCTCCCAACAGTGTGTCCTTTGTGTTTAGCCCTTTGTAATGACGTGATTGTGCCTAGATCTGTTTCGTTCCTCCATCCCTGCTCTACGCTGGGACCCAGCGGGGTGCCCGGCACACAGCAGGTGCTCACGAGCTGTTGGGGGGATGAATGCAGCGCTTGTGAATGGCAGGGTTTGTGGGTGCAGGTCTGCTGTTGAAGTGTGTCCCCCTACCCCGTCCTTCTCCCTGTGGTCTCAACCTGTACCATCAGGGTCCGCTGCCCAGGGACTGTGAAGTAGGGATTCATTTTATCGGTAACAAACTCAGAGGACTAGCGAGGTCACATGACATCACTGTGTGAAGAGGTTGAGAGTGGGATCTTGGCATGGAACCCTGGCTTCACCTCTCCCAGGCTGTGTGACCTTAAGCAGGTGTCTTAACCTCTCTGGGCTTCAGGCTTTCCCTTGGGAAATGGAGATGGGGAGCACATGGACTGGGCCTGGAGGGGGCAGAGATTCCTGAATGTCGGCAACTTTGGCTTCTTCCCTCTCCCTAATATTTTCCTTTTGAACTGCAAGGCCCAAATACAGCCCAGGCCGAGGGGGTCAGATCCAGGATTTCTCAGTCACTTCCGGCTGAACAGTTGGTCACATTAATGCTTTCCCTGTCCCTACCCTCTTCTTGGAGTGGGGCGCTAAGCTCCAGCTCTTACACAAAAGCCTTGCAGGTGGGCCAACCTCCTCCCTGTCCACCCACTGGCTGCCCATGGATCCTCCCTGTGTTTCCGTCTCTTCCCTTCTGCCAGTTAACCAACTCCCCCCTCCCCTGTCTGAGTCATAGGGGAGGAGCTGAGGTGAAGGGGGAAACCGGTGCCCTGTTATACATTCATCAAAATACCACCCCCACTGTTTCGAACCAAGGGTCATAAAAACTCCACAATCAAGGGGTACCTGGGTGGTTCTGTCAGTTAAGCGTCCAAATCTGGATCTCAGCTTAAGTCCTGACCTTGGGGTCGTAAGTTTAAGCCCCACATGGGGCTCCATGCTGGGCGTGGAGCCCACATCAAAACAAAACAAAACGAAAAGCCTCCAGGATCAAGAACATGACTATACACAACATCCACATCGCCCAACCTGTTTCCCCAGCAGTGTTGAACCCCACACACCTGCCCCAGGGACTCGGGCTGATTGGAAATGACCTCCCCAGGTGCAAGACAATGCAGGGTCTTAAACAAATCACAGCCAGTCTTTACTTCAATTTTGATATTTTGTTCATCAGGGATTTTTTTTTTTGGTAACCATTTTGATTTTTTAAAAATATTATTTCTGTTGATCATGGAGTTTTTGGCACCCCCTTGAATTTTGCAACTGAGGCAAGAGCCTCGTAGGAATCCAGGCCCTGCCTCCAATCCAGGCTCCTCCTAGGCCACCCCAGCCCCACCCTCGAGCCCCCACTCTGCCCTGATGCCCTCATGACCCCCTCTGGTCTCCTACTCGCAGGAGAGGCTGCTGGGAGTTGGCATCCCGGGAGGGGTTGGGCTTCTCTTTCCTATCTCCCCTGCTGAATCCTCACATCAAGTTTTGATACTGAAGACAGGACTGTGATATCTTGGTTTTTCAGGTTCCTAACGCCCTATAGGGCCCTCCCTGATGGGGCAGCCAGCAGGAAGCGGGGAGTGTGGGCTCAGGCCCCTTCTCCCACGGCATCCTGCCTCTCTTTGAACTTGGTACCCGACAGGCCTGTCTGGATGCGTTTGAAGCTGGCCTGGAGGCTGCTCCGGGGTGGAGCCTCCCTCCTGCCATGCAGAACCCCAAACTGTCACTATCCAGGCTTAGAGTGTGTGTGTGTGTGTGGGGGGGGTCCTGCGGAGAGGGGCCAAGAGCTCTGCCGATGTCAGGTGGAATTCAGCCCTGTTTCCCAGTGAGAGGGAATCGATTGCTTTATTGCAGAGACTTAATTTGAAGGAAGTGAAACTAAAGCCTCATAAGAAATATGATTATTATAAAATGCTTAAGCCTCTGCCTGCGGGGCCTGAGCCCTGCTTGTCTCACCCCTGTCTGGGGTGCAGAAGCCACAATCTCACCCTCTAATTGGAATGGATTTCAAAAGTGCAGTAAAAGCAACCACGTAGACGAGGGACCTTGTCGCTTGGAGCCGTCTCCGGGCAGGCTTGATGAATGTGGGGTTTTTGCAGCGCTCTCATCTCCTGACCTCTGGCCCCGGGCTCTCCCCTCCAATGGATGGGAATGCTAATGACGATGATAACAGTATTAATAAGAGCAGCTGAATGTTTAGTGAGCAATTACTATGCACCAGCCTTTTGTGGGTGTTGTCTCACTAAATCCTCCTTTTACCTGTGGGAGGATATGTATTTTGTAAGAAACACCCCCACAACTCAGTTGCTTAAAATGGCCATCCCTCGTCTCACAGATTTGAGGGGTCCCTGGGAGTTAGCTGCTCTTGTTTGGGGCACAGCTGGGGCCACCCACCTATGCTCTGTGTGCTTCATCCTCTTCCTGGGACCAGCTCCCAGCCTGGGCACGATCTTCTCGTGGACCGTAGAGGCACAGAGAGCAAATGGGAGCGCCCCCCATAATGGTTCCCCTCCTTTATCCTCCAATTGCCAAAGCAAGCCACAGGGCCAAACCCAAGGTCAAGGGTGAAGAAAGCAATCCCGTCTCTTGCGTGGGAGTTGCTGCAAAGTCATGGGCCATAGTCCAGCTCTAAGGAGAGGTGAAGGGTTGGGGCCATTAATGCCATCTGCCCCAGATGCTCCAGGTACTGTCTCCAGTTTACAGATGAGGAGAATGAGGCCCAGAGAGGGGCAGTCACTTCCCAGGGGTCACACAGCCCCATTGGAGCTGGGATCCAGAGCTAAGCCCGGGTCTGGGGTCTCAGCGACCCCTCTCTCATTACTTCAGCATCTGAGCCCACCCTGGCCGGGGCAGTTCGTCAGGATCCAGCCTGGGCTGACCCCAGGCTGAGGTTCCCGGCGCGCCTGCTGCCCCCTCCCCACACCCTAATTCTCTCCAGACCAGGAGTGGGCCCCGGCAAAGGTGCAGATTAGCTCCTCGGGGCCAGACGCCCCCTTGCTTGCTACGTCCTGTGCCATATGAGAGGACACCTGACTTCCCCAGCTGGTGAGAGTGGAGTCAGGATTTGAACCAGGCTCCCGACTCAGAGGCTGTCTGGGACTGGGACCCCAAACTGAACACAGAGACTCGCTCTTAGCTGTCTGCTAGTGGCGGGGACCCAGGGCTCCCCCCACCCTACTTTCCCGCTGCCCTACTCTGCTCCCAATACCTGGAAGCGTGCTTTCCCCCTGCCCCACCTCCTCTGGGGGCCTCGGCTCAGGTGGCCCGCTCCGCCCGCAGCGCCTTGCTCCCTCCCTGGGCCGGCGCGGCCCGTGCCAGGAGCTTGCAGCCGCGTGGTCCTCAGGGACTCTCGGACTCTCACCACCTGACTCTCTTCTAAGCTTTTATTATTTCTCTATTACCCAAGTAATACATGTTCATTGCAGGAAAATTAGAAAATACAGAAAAGCATAAAGAAAAAAAAATCAAGTATAACCGGTTTAGAGGCATCTCCACTCATTAGTGGTATAAACATGAAACGGTTTTATTTTTCCAATAACTGCTACCACTCGGCTCTCTCTAAACCGCCTCCCCCTGCCTGCTGGGGGGCGAGTCCATCAATGACGTCTCAGTCCAATTCTATAACTTTCCACGTTGGCTTATGAAGATCAGCTGGTCCTTATGTCTAAGACTCGGTCTCATGTATTTTGACCCCCTTTTGCATTCACAGTTGGCCTCTCCCTGCCTCCCTCCTGCCTCTCTCGGCCTCCCCCCTCCCTCTCCCGGCCTCCCCCAGGTGCTGGCCTGGCCAAGCTGCCCAGGGTGGGGTTCACTCTTCTCACTGCCCCCCACCCTCCCTCTGGGGCGGGGGGCTTCTGGGAGATGGCGGGTGGCCGTGCCTCCTGACTAGGGGCTCTTCCTGCATTTCTCTGTGAGCCCCTCGGGGCAGGTGTGGGTGGCCACGTGGAGAAGGAGGGAGAGGCCACCACCAGTCGTCTTGAGTTAGCTCCTGGCCACGGCAGGTGGGACCAGAGGCAGGCCCGTGACACAGGGTGGGCCACTGAGTGTCTTTTTCCTGGGGGGTTGGAGCCGGGCTTTGGAGCCCCCGGGGGCAGTGTCTGAGTCTGCCTGAGTTGAGGGGCTGCTGGGTGCACAGGGCAGGGGAGGAGAGAGGCTGGTGGAGCGGAGACGGGAGGGCGTGAGGGGTGGGGGCCGGGAGAGAGGAGACATGGCTCCCGCACTCCAGCCCTGGTTCCAATCCCTTTCCAGGCCTGGCTGTGTGTCCTGACTTTAGGTTCAAGGACAGACGCCTTTGTCCTGTATTTTTCCTCACTTTAGTTTGCATGTGTGTCTTCCTTGCAGTCCAAGACCCAGATCCAGTCCCCTCTTGCCAGGCCACACCACCTTCCCAACCACCCCCTTCCAGGTCCTCGGAGGACTGCGGGCCCGAGGGTGACAGCAGGCGAGGGTGGGGCCCGGGTCCACAGCCTCCCTCTGTTCCCAGCTCTGCACCTCCCCGGGTACATCAGTCAGCGCCCAGCAGGACACACACGGCACACTGAAAATGCAAAGTCAAAGAACTTTCCAGGAGCAGGCTGTTCTTAGAAATGTGGGGGCAAGGCCAACGGGAGCCAAGGAGGATGGTGAAGCAGGCAGGGTTGCCGCCAGTGACAATGACTCTCCTCCCCCCGTCTGAGATCAGAGCCAGAGCCACCCCTCTCCTAAGCCTGTCCCACCTCCTGCCACCACGTCCGTTGGCTGAACTCAAGAGCCAGCCCAAGGGCTGGAGATCGGGAGTGATGCCTTCCACAAAGGCCCACAGGACAAGCCAGAGAAGGAAGAGTGGCTCTGGAGGCCACAGAGGCTGTCCAGATCCCAGGGCTGAGAGCCACAACCCAGAGGGCATCTCCTTAGGAGCATCTGTCCACTGGTTCCAGGCTCTGAGGTTTCCCACCACTCGGGCACCCTCCCTCCTGCACACATGGAGTGTCAAAGAGGGTAAGACAATAAAGTCGCTGTGGATAAGAGCACCATCAGCCCTTTGGTCTGCTGTTAAATTGTCTTCCTTGCCCTGCTGAGTAGCCTCACTGCAGCACTAGTCCAGGCACGCCAACGAATGCCCGTCATCGAGGGTGAACGAGGACCCGATGAAGAAAGACGGGTTTGGAACATCTGGGGCTGTGTAGGGCACACAGCCGCTGCTCCGTGAATGGTTGCCCCTGGTCCTACACAGAGCAAGAATCCAAATCCATTTGCCAAGAGCATAGCAGTGAACATCTTGCTGGACCTCGAAGTCTGACCCTGTGCCCTCCCATCCAGGCGGACACACGGTTTCCTGCCCCGCTGGGGAGTTCTGGGTCTTTAGGGTGGGCTCCCCAATCTGTGTAAGGACCCTTCGACCTTTGAGAGGGAAGGACTTGGGGAGTGAGGGCTGTGCCCGTGCACACCTACGGCAGGTCACGCGTGGGGTGGAGGGTGTGGCCCGCGGGACTCCCCTGTCCTTCGAAGGAGGCACCATCAGGATCCCCATTGTTCAGATGGAGAGAATGAGGCTCTGAGCCCTGCAGTGACATGCCCACAGTCACAAGGCTAATGAGGGGTTCGCCAAGGTCATCCTGTTGTTTCCTACAGATTGCCTCACACTGTCACCCGCTTGTCCCCACGCCCGCGGCTAAAGAGGCAAGGGGAAAATTCTCCCGAATCAAAGAATAAATGAATGAAAGCTAGGATTTACACCTCTAACCCTGGAAAGGTTTATTGTAGGGCTGCTTCTGGTTTGGGGAAATCTAACAGACCGGCCCCAAGTATCCCCATTCTCCAGATGGGGAAACTGAGCCCGAGGCCCCCCAGTGGCACCTGAGCTGGGGACAGAGCCAGAGCAGCTCCGGCCCCTGCCTCAGCGGTGGCTTCGGAGACAGAGTAAGGAAGGAGCCGGGAGGTTCTTGCCTCTTTTTTCCTTCCTCTGCTCTTGGTCCCCATCCCGAAGGTAAAAAGTTCACGCGGGCGGCCATCTGTCGCAGGCTGTCAGGTGGTCATGTAATCTCTCTGTGGTTTTATTACTTAAAAACGGTGCGGCGTCCGGGCTGGGGAATTTTCCAAGGTGTTTGAGGCTGCCACGGGCCCCATTTATATTGCGCCCGAGTTCCCTTCCCAGTCTCCTTGAGACAAGTGACCAGCAGGCCCCGCCGTGAAGGCCGTATCAGTCATTTGCCAACGGGAGCCGGGCCGTGAATTATCAGGGGACGGTGCGGCAGGGAGCGCGGGCCGGGGGCGCCGGGTGACAGTAAACATGTCCGGGGAACGTGTCTCCCATCACTCACGGGCGGGGAGCCGATCTAGGCACACGCGCGGCCCCGTTCTCTAAATCTCGGCCTGACCTGTGAGAGAGATGGAGGTGACTTTCCCGGGAGTCCGTCTGCAGGGGAGCCGGGACGGGAGGTTGACGGCGGCGAAACACCGACCTTCTGGGTAATTAACTTACCCATCCGGTCATACTTGCAGCTCACAAGTATTTATCATCAGGTGGCACCTGGCATCAGGTGCCAGACGTTGGCATGTCTGGACTAGGTGCATGCAAAAGAGCATGTCCCTTTGGGATTGCTTTTAAGTGCAAAATGGGGGTCTTTGTTCTATGGGGGCAAAGGGACCCCAGAGTCAGGCTGCTGTCGCCTCTTTGTGGTCCCTTGACCTGGCTCCCGCAGAGTCCTCCTGCTGGCTCCCCCCTCTTGCTCTGTCTGGGGTGAGAGGCTCAGAGAGGGTTGGGGGAGGGTGACTGTACCCAGGATGGCTTCTCCCCCAGGAAGGCAGCTTCGTGCCAGGCCCTGCATGGGGCGCTTACGCACCCAGTCTCGTCAAACCTTTATAAGAACCCCACGATGGGGGTTCCATTAGCATCCATTTACAGGCGAGAAGATGGGAGTAGAGCAAGGTCAAGAAGCTGCGCAAGGGGCGCCTGGGTGGCTCAGTGGGTTAAAGCCTCTGCCTTCGGCTCAGGTCATGATCTCAGGGTCCTGGGATCGAGGCCCGCATCGGGCTCTCT
>LNAC01000009.1:4682326-4696329 GCA_002007465.1 Ailurus styani | reverse complement strand
TCAGCAGGGAGCCTGCTTCCTCCTCTCTCTCTGCCTACTTGTGATCTCTCTCTGTCATATAAATAAATAAAATCTTTAAAAAAAAAAAGCTGTGCAAGGTCAACGGGTGAACTTGTGCTAGAACGTGGACCCCGACCCAGGGTCTGCCAGCCCCTGAGCCCCTGGGAGGAGGGTTCTGACTGCTGCCTGCAGTCTGGGACAGGGCGATGGGGGGACGGTCAGGGTCCGAGGACCCTGACAGCTTCCAGTCTGCAAGTGTCCCATCTACCTACTGTGGAAACTTGGGTACGTGTGCCTCATCTGACCCCCCAGCCCGCCCATAGTGAGGGGCCGATCTCTGCCTTAGGACAGAGACGGGGGACAAAAAGCATCCCTTGACTTAAGAAGAGGGCAGAGAAAGGAAAAATGAGGGAAGGGGGGCAGGGAACGGGCTGGGGTGAGGCAGAGGTGGGGAGAAGGTGGGGAGCTAGCTAGGATCAGGGGACACTTTACTGGGCTTTGTGCCTTTGTGTCTTTTCCTCTCTTCTCTGTCCCTGTGGTCCTGGATGAGTGGCTTCGCCCTGCCGAGACTCAGTCTTCTCACCTGTACAGTGGGGATGGCGGCACCGATTGCTGCAAGGATCTGGGAGCAGGGCGACCAACTTGTCCTGGTTTGCCCGGACGCTGCAGAAAATGCTGCAGATTTTAGCACAGAAAATCCCTGTCCTGGGAAATCCCTCCCTCCGACTACAGTGGGTCAAGGGCTCCAAACCCCCAACGCGTAGCCTTGGTTCTTGGCCCCTCTGTTCCCCCGTTTCCACAGTGTTTGCTCTGTGTCCCTTTCTCTCCTAGTTTCAGTCTCAAATTCCTCCCCATCGCTGGAAGCTTCTTCCCTCCTCTTCCTCTTCCCGTCTCTGTTTCTCTCTGCCTCCTCCCAGCCCCCTGCCTGCCGTAGACCCCTCTTTCTCCTGCCTCTACCTCCTGCCCTAGCTCAGGGACCACTTTGGGGCCCCGATCTCTGTCCTGTGCCAGAGCGTCCACCCCTCACCATGGGCTGGAGAGTCAGGCAGGACTCCCGTGCTCCCGTTAGAACAACCCTGAGGTCCTGAGGACCCACTGTCCCCTGCTCCAGGTCAGGGCATCTCATCTGGTCAGGGAAGCGCCCGCATCACCTCCCCCTGCCGCAGCCTGTCTGTGCTCAGACAAGGACTGACTCTTTCAAAGATAATTTATTGGCTGATACCTCATTGCACATGGTAATAGCTTGTGCTTAAATAATAATAAGCTTGATTGCCGTGCAGTCGTTAAACTTTTTTTCCCATTCAGTTTAACTGACCATTTTGTATGTGGTTTGGAAGAAGAGGGGAGAGAGAGAGCTTGGTCATTATTCCAGGCCTGAAATGGGAGTTAATTCCTAATGAAGGTATAATTTTATTCCGATGATTTTACATTTAATTAACTAAAGCTACAAGTAATTTGAAATTATACGGTGACAGGTCCTCACTTTGGGGATCACACAGGGCAGAGTAGGGGAGCAGAGGGGGGAACAGAAGGGAAGGGGTGGCCTGGGAGGAGGGGTCGAAGAGAGGGATGAAGGGAAGGGGACCCTGTGTCAAGCAGTGGCCGGAACCCAGGTTCCAGGCAGGCACCTGAGGCCAGTAACCTCTTGACTCCTCCTTTCGACCTTAGCGGCAGGAAAGACCAGGGTTTCCACTTTACAGATGGGGCAAGGAAGCCTCCGAGGACAAAGGAGCGGACTGCCGTGTTTTGGTCTGCCTTTCTTCCCATCCCCTTCCTGTTCTGGGACCTGCACCCCCAAATACGCAGCTCCTCCTCCCCCCGCTCCATCGTATGGGGCCACCATCCACCATCTTGTTCCCTTGTCCTGCCTCCCAGCACTGTTAGGTGGGATTTTTGAACTTGGGCATGAGAGAGTCCGACAGAGACCTTTTCATGGCTGGAGGAAATTTATTTTCTTCCTTATCTAACAACTTACATTTAGTCAGGCACACAGATCTGAAGTAGGCAGCTGGATGAAATTTTACATCTGTTTGTACCCATGTAATGTCACCGGCTGTAAGCACCCCACAGGCTCCCTCATGCCTCTTCCCCGCCGACACCTCCCCAAATAAACATCTGTGATCTCAACCACTGTCGACTGGTTTTGCCTCTTTGAGACATGATGCAGGAATCAAATAGCATGTATTCTGTAGCTGGCTTTTCATTCAATCTCTTGCTTAGAAAAGTGCCTGCCTTCTTGGAGGCCGTGGTAGTATGGTCCTCCTTGTGGCTGCCCGGACGCCGTGGCCCAAACTGGCTGGGATTTACTTACCCATCCTCTTGTTGCTGGACATTAGTGTTGTCTCCAGCCTTGGTGGCTCTGATGAACTTGGCTGTTTGCACACATTCTTGGGCCTGTGGTGGGTGGGGATAAATACTCATTTCTCTTGGGTACATGCCAGGAGCAGAATTTCTTGGTTCTGTCTGTCTGTCTGTCTCTCTAGCTTTAGTAGAAGCTGCCAAGGTAGCCACACCAACTTATATTCCTCCAAGCAATCTCGCCCAGTTCCGGTTTCCCCACGTTCTCTCTAACACTTGGTGTTGCCAGTTCTTGTAAGGTCGGTCGTCTGGGTGGGACAGAGTATCACTTTACATTTTCCCCATGACGAATGATGTTCGTGACCTTGAGCAACTTTCCTAGGCTTACTCATCATTTGGATAGCCTTCTCTGTGGAGGGCCTGCTCAAGTCTTTTGACCACTTTTTAAAAATTGGGTTGTCTCCTTTTTTCTTAATGCGTGGCCAGTGGATCTTTATATATTCTGAGGTCTGCTTTTTCACTGTCTTCATGGTGGCTTTTGATGACTAGGAGTTCCTAATGTTAATGAAGTCAAAAGGTAGAGATTTAAATGTAGATCTACAAGGCCATTGTCAGTGGTATTTTCTACTCTGGACAAAAGCCAGACCTCAGTGAAAGGGGAGAGTGGATCTCACATTGTGAGAGATGGAGAAAGATCCCTACTACCTTCCTCGTCTCTGGTTCCAGCTGTTCCTGGGCCTGGCCCCGTCCTCTACTCTTCCTTCAGGCCTACGATATCTTTGATTCTAGCATCCTTCCAATAAAATCTCACTTTAGCTTAAGCTCATTCGAGTTGAATTTTCTTTCAGTGTGACACAGTGGTCCCCATTTCACAGAGGAGGAAACTAAGGCTTAGGGAGATGTCACGATTTGCATGGGGCCCCACACTGACAAGTCTTGGGACTGAGATGCAGTCTCTGGTCCAGCTTAGTAGGAGAGTGGCTCAGAAGACTCTGGGGAAAGGGTTTGAGGACCAGGCAGAGAGAGTTTAGGGTTTGTGATGGAAGGTGGACCCCTGGGGATTGAGGGCTAGGTCAGAGGAAAGAAGGTCAGGGTCAGGGATATGTGCTGGAATGGAGACAGCTGGAGTGGGCACACTGGGGCTCAGGATGAGACACAGGCAGGAACAAGCCTGGACAGAGTGGGGTGAAGGCAAATGTCTTCTTTAGGTATCTAAGGAATCGTCTACGAAATTGCTGCCTAATCCAACATCTACATCTGTATTTCTTCTAAGAATTTTACAGTCATAGATCTTATATGTAGATCCATTTTGAATTAGTTTTGTATATGGTGTGAGGTAGGGATCCAACTTCATCCTTCCTTTTGCACGTGGATATCCACTTACCTCGGCACCATGTGTTGAAAAGAATACTCTTCCTCCACTGAGTTGGTACCGCTGTCCAATATCAATTACACGTCCAGTTCCTGCCTGTCAGTCCCATCCCATTGACCTGCACGTCTTCCTCTGGATAGCACCATGTGGTGCTGACTTTTATAAGTTTGTAAAAAGTGTTGAAATCAGCAAGTGTGAGGCCTCCAGCTTTGTTATTTTTCAAGGTTGGATTTTTTCTTGCTCCTTTGCATTTCCATATACATTTCAGGATCATTGTCCATTTCTGCGAGAATGGCAGCTGGGATTTTGTTAAGGATTACACTGAATATGTAGATCCTTTAGGGGATTATTGTCACTTTAACAAAATTGTCTTCTAATCCACAAATATAGGATGTCTTTCCACTTATTTGGATCTTTAAGTCCTTCAGATAGTATTTCATAGTTTTCAGAAGATAAGTCTTACACTTCTTTGGTTAAATCTATTTCTAAGTATTTTGGGTTTTTTTTATGCTATTGTAAATAGAATTGCTTCTTAATTTCATTTTTGGTTTGTTCAGCACTACCATATAGAAATACAGTTAATTTTTGTATATTGAATATATATCTTGTGATCTTGCTCAATTCTCTTATTAGCTTCAATAACTTTGTTGTGGATTCCTTAAGATTTTCTGTATACAAATCATGTCACTTGCAAATAGAGATAATTTTATTTCTTATTTTCCAATGTGGATGCTTTTTGTTTCTTTTTCTTATCTAATTGCCCCGGCTAAGAATGTCCAGTACAATGTTGAGTTGAAGTGGGGAGAGAAGACATTCTTACACTGTTCCTGATTTCAGGGGGATGGGGAGGGGGTGGTTGGGTGGCCACTGGAGAGCCTGTGAGGGGAGCANCTGGAGAGCAGGTTTAGGAGAAAGGGAAAGAGGGCCTGAAGGCTGGCCAGAGAAGGCCATGAGGCAGTTGGTTAGTGGGTCAGCTCCTGGGTGACGATTGTACCTTGGGAGAGGGTCTATTGCCCAGGAGGGTAGGTTCCTTGGGAATGCCCTGGGGAGAGACCGCCTGGGGGGACACCCAACCCATGACTAGTCTCTTCAAGTTAGAGTATCTCTTATCCTCTAGAAAGGCAGCCCCGTGTGGCTCCTGGTGCTGGAGGTCAAGGCATGGGCAAGATCTATTTGCTGCGATGTGGGAGGAGCCTGGCCAGCAACCAGAGGTGGCTGATGGAGGGGTGGGTGCTCAGAACTAGACATTCATGCATGAAAACAAACATCTATTAAGCATCTACTATGGGCTACCCCCATCTAAGTGCTAAAGGGGGGGGGGGGTGACAGCCAGACAATGAACAGTGGACCCCATGGATTAGTGAATTACAGAGAACCTTAGGGAAGATAGGAATGCCCTGTCTCTATAGTTGGCAACCGACCCCTCCCTGGTGGACCTCCTCTGCCTTCTGTCCTCCCCTTCTCCTCCCTCCTTTCTCCTTCCCCTTCTCCTGGCCCTCTCTCTCCCCATCACCCCTCCTGCCATCTTCCCAGGAAATCACCCTGGTGCCCTGGGGGATGCCCACCTTCCAGGTGACCAGCGAGGGCACAAGGTTGGCCACTTGGCCGGTCATGTGGCGCTCTACGTTCCGGAGGCTCTTGGTGGGCCCGGCACTGAGGGCGTGCTGGGCTTAGGTGGTCTGTGTCCCCCCACTTTCCCCGCCGCACACGGCCCCCGTGGGGCCTTCCAAGGCTCCAAAGAGCCCCACACCAAAGGGCTGGTGCAGGGATGGGGTGGGGCAGGAGCGGCAGCATCTGGATGACTCGGCGGTCCTGCAGGGCGGCGCAGGCTGGGCTGGGGTTTACTGCTCGCTCCACCGTCCACACCAGAGTGCACACTCGTGCACGCGAGTTCAGGTGTCTGCGGGCCTCGGAACCTGTGCACGCTTCCCTGTGTGCCCACGTTTGTGTGTGTTTGTGTTAACGCTGGTGAGAGGCTGTCTGTTTTTGCCTGTGCCCACACCAACGCACACCCATTTGTCTGTGGCCTGGTCATGGCTGTCCGCCCATGTACAGGTGTGTCAGCACACCTGTGTCAGAGGCACGGGTGTGGGTCTGAGATTTAGGATGTTCTGGGTTGGATGTTTCCTGGTAACGGACATGTCTGAGGTTGCTGACTAGGGAGTAAAGTGTGGTCCGTGGAGGATTCTGAGCCCTTTCCCTGGGCACGTGCATGTGTGTGCATGTGTGTGCGCACGCACCCACACGTGTGCAGTCATACAGTGAGGACAGGGTACGTATCCTACCCTGTTGTAACTGAGCTTTTGAACTGCTCTCTTCCCTGCCCTCTGTCCGCATCCCTACCTATGGCAGCAGGAGCCAACGCGTGTTTCCAGTAAGGTTCCCTCCCTGAGGAAGTGGGGTGACACCCCCCATCCGTGCCTGCCCCCTACCCGTGGGATACCCTTGTTTCCAAGACCGTAAGTCCTCAGGCATAACTCCCAGGCTATGGTCTCCTCTTCCTCCTGTCCTCCCACCAAGCCTGGTCTGGGGGATCGGGTGGGGGATGGAAATGTTGGGTGGTAGGGAGGGGAGAGGTGGTGGGGGACAGCTGTGGGGCCTGAGGAGTCTCCTGCGGAGCAGTGTCCAAGGGGCGTGCAGAGCTGGGGAGCCCCTCTACCTGCAGGGGTTCTGGGCACAGGGGGTTGACCAGGAGGGAGGCAGTTAGGACAGGGAGGGGGCGGCACGAGCATGAAGGACTGTGTCTTGGGAGCCGCACTACCTTTGCCGGGAGGGGCTGTGTGCCGGGCCCTGCGTACGGTGTGACTTGGGTCCCTCCCCTGCTACTCGCAGCAGCCCCCATTTTACAGATGAGGCAAGTAAGGCTCAGGGAGGTTCACAGGGCTAGTAAGTGGGGTGGGGGCTGTGATGCCAACCCAGAGCACAGCTGCCCGACCACAGAGTCACAGCTCACCCCCTGTTCCGGCTGAGGGCTGGGGCTTCACCTGTGCTCCGAGGTGAGGTTCTGGGGCCTGGGGCGCCTGCTTCTTCAGAGAGGCCTGGGGGTGTTCAGTCTGCAAGGAGCAGAGCAGCAGAAGCACGGTACGGGAGGTGCCCTGCCCTGGTGGTGATGACCAACGGGGACAACCACACGGAGGCCAGTGGGACCGGCCTGGGTGGACAGGCTTCTGAGCCCATGGGAGACACCCCAGAAAGACCCGGGGAGTCTTTGGACGTGGGGGAGAGTCTACAACATAGCAGTGGTACCGGGAACCAACAAAAACTTGGGCTATTGCTCTGTGGCCTCATTTATGCACACGAGTGGGGGGCACTGGGGAATTTGGGGCGCCTTGCTGAAGCCAGCGACCAATGCTCACTACAGTGAACCCCTGCAGGTAGAGGGGCTCCCCAGCTCTGCATGCCCCTTGGACACTGCAGTGTTGTGGCCAACGCAGGGCCGGTGGGAGCTTGGCTCTGGGTTCCAGTCCCAGCTCTGTCTTCCCCATCTTGGCTTCGTATGGCTCACCACTCCCGGCCTCTGTCTCTACATCTATAAAATGGGGCTAATAATACTGTCCACCCTCTAGGACTGTTTAGAGGCCTTAATGAGACAATAGGCTCCAAGGGCCCATTAGCACAGTGCCCAGCCCTATGAGGACAGACGAGCTCGGGGCCGCGGTCCCTCCCACCAACCTCCCGCGGGCTGTGTCCCCTGTAATTATCTCACACGGCATAGACTCCCCCGTGGCATTTCTGGGCATTTTATGAGTCTAGGAGGTTGGTTCCTTAAGAAACTCGCCCTCCCTGGCCCGGGAGGGACAGGCTGCCAGGACGAGCCACTTGCTGCAGTGGCAACGAGTGATGCTTTACGGGGCAAGTAAAAGCTGCTGACCCGGCGCCTGTCCTTAATGAGCTGTATGGGGCCCCGGCAGCTTCCAATAACCTGCAGCTGCAGCTGAGCCCGGCTGACCCGGGAGGGGACAGGGACCGGCCTCATCTCTTCCTGAGACGCTGGCAGGTCTGGGTGAAGGGTGTGGAGGAGGGAGCAGGGAGGCGACCTCTCTACCTGCCTCCCTGCAGGTGACCCCTAGTCCTCCGTGTTCAGGCAGCGCAGTCAGACAGCCCAGGGCGCACGGGGTCTTGGACCAGCTGCTTCCCCCGCCCCGGGGCCTCGGTATCCTCGTCTCTCGAGCAGGGCTCCTAAGCCACACCTGCAGGTTGTCCTGAGGTGCAAGAGGAAGCAGGAGAAAAAGCCTGGTGCCCAGAGCGGGGGCCCAGGGGAGCCTCGATGGCTCAGCAACCCCAGGGTGTCCCCTGCTGGGTGGCTCCGCCCAGATTCCTTTCAGGGTTTGGGTCTCTGCTCCCCAAAATCATCTGGCCCTGGTGTGCCTGAGCGAGGGGACAGGTGGGCTTGGATGCCTGGCCTTCATTCTCCCTTGAATTGGCCACTAGGGCTCGTGCGTGGCCCAGAAATACCATTCTGTGCCATTTATGGTGCTTCATTTGTTTTAAGAGATCCAAGGCTGCAGTGTTTGTGTTGAAAAGAATAGCAAGGAACGTGAAGAATAGTGGGGTTCGTGGCCAGTGGCCCAGATCTGAGCCCTGCCTGATCCATGCTCTGGGCTGCGTGTGACATGAGTGTCCACGCTCAGACCATGTGCCCCACGCCTGGGCAGAGGCACGCCTGGGCGGAGGCACCCCTGGGCAACCAGAGGCACCCCTCTGGGGACCGTGCGTCTTGGTTTCACCAGCAGGGGACCCCTCTGCCGGGCTGGCCCGTGAGGGCAGGGTGCAGCCAGTCCTTCATCTGCTCAGCGGGGCTCGCGGTCACCCCCTCTCTGGGATGCCCTCACCCCTGCGGCAAATGCCCCTTAGGCGCTTCCTCGGGGACCACGCTTCACAGTCCATGGTTCTTCCAATCTGTACAACAACCTGTGTAGTAGAGTTGATCCCTCTTGTTCCCAAACCAGGAAACTGAGATTCGAGAGGTCAAGCCCCTTGCTCAAGGTCATACTGGGAGTAAGTGGCCCAGGCAGAACCTGGAGCTGGCCCCTGTGTCCTTGGCGCCCCCTGCAGGTTCAGGCTGAAATCACTAAGGGAAGTAGGGGTGGAGGGATCCCCAAGCCCTAGGTGTCTGCCTTGGGGCTCTGTCCTTAACAACTCCAGGCCTCCATCGGGGCCAGAGACCTGAGTCCCAAATCGGTCTACTGAGGCCTGGTGAGTAACCCTCCCCACCTGTCTCCTTCCTCTCCTGCCACAGATTCAGCTCTGAAAAGCCTTTCCACTCCGGTCCCCAGGGACCCCTGCAGGTCATGGGCTGGCTGTACCCTCTGGCCCAGGAGGGTACATCTGTGGGACATCAGCCTGGAGTCAAATCCTGTGCCTCCTGCTACCACGTGGTCTTGGGCAAGTCCCCTTGACCCCTGGCCTCAGTTTTCTCATCTGGAAAAGAAAGCTAATGGAGAGGCTGAGTGAGGGTTTCCATGGGGGGAAGCATGTGGGGTCTGGGGTGGGGAAGACACATAAAAAGACATCTCCCCCAGATGTCTGCCCCCTCCCCTTGTGGTTCCCGCCTCCCCAACTTCTTCCAAGTCTTTTATAACAAAGTCTGTGCCCTCATCCGACCGAGGCATTGCCTGAAGAACTGTAGGAGGGGTCCCACTTTTGAGAGGCTGGCCCTCCACTTCCCCTGTGCCCCCCAGCTCTGCTTCCAGGGGCACAGTCCCTCATTTCCCACAGGATCTGGGGGCTGCTGGAGTGAGACACCACAGAAAGGCTCCTAGCACAGGGCCGGGCACACGGGGGGGCCTCGGTCCCGAGAAGCTCCGTGGCTGTGACTCCAGGCCGCAGTCAGGCTCTGAGCAAGCCCCCCACTGCACGTGCAGCCACCATCCTCGGGGAAAGCGTGGGTCTGCGACGCCTTCCCCCACCTCCCTGCCCCGCGACTTCCCCGCTGGGCCCTGGTCAGCAGCCAGATTTGCCCTCCGGTGCGGTCTGCTTAGGAATCTGGGTGGTCCAGGGCCTCCTTCCGAGAGCACCCCTTTTCTTGTGGGGACACGGCCTGGGGGATGCCTGTGTGTGCACGTGCGCTCGTGTGGGGATGGCAATGGAGGCAGTCAGTCTTCAGGTCATCCCCATGGGGCTTGAACCTACCCTGCTTGCCTCTGGCAGGCCCCCGTGCCCCTGTCAGTCACATCCAGGGACCAGGTTTCTGTCAGATGGTGCATGGACGGTCTGAATGCCCGGCAGGGCTGAAGGCCTCTTACAGGGAGGGGGGCAGAACACAGTGGTAGAGCCTAGGTTCTGGTGCTCCGTCGGCCTGCTTTCAAATTCCAGTATCTATTTCCTAGCTGTGTGACCTTCGGCAAATTGATTGACCTCTCTGTGCCTCACATATCTGGAACTGGCTCCTTTGGATGAGACCAGTATCTCCACTGTCCCCACCTAAGAGATAAGGAAATGGTTTTCTGAGTGCTGGATGTTGAGGCCTTTGTGGGCCTACTCAACTGTGGCCTCCTAATGCAAGGCCAAAGGGCTCCTCGAGAGGAGGGGTGTCTTACCTGGTGGGAGGTATAGCAGATAGAGCCCAGGCAGAGTGGGGAGTGGGGGTCCGCTGTGGCTGTCCCTCGAAGGCCCGATGAGCCCCGGCCCCACCAGAGACCCTAGTGGATGAGAACTCCAATTAAAGGTAATTCCCCTTTTTCCTACCTTGAAATTCCTATTGATTTCCTCCCTAAATAGAAATTCCCATTGATTCCTTGTCAGTTCAGATTAGTGTCCTTGGCTGTGGCCTTCAGTGCATAATATCTTCCTGCCTTGGTCCGGGCCCCAATAACTCTCGCCAAGGTGACCCCATCACCACCTGCTTGCAGGGCCTTGTGTCCCCAGCTGGGGTGGGCAGCAGGGGCTGGGAAGGGGGCCTGGGCAGGCTCTGGCCTTCTCTGAGAGCCCATCGCCCTCCTTCTGCCCCGGGGGGGATGAGGTGGGGAGAGGAGATGGAGATGTCACCGACCTTGGACTTGGATCCATCCGGGCAGGCTGTCTCTGGCCAGGAACCATGAGCCCATTGCTCAGGTGGGAAGCTGGGCCCCACAGAGGTGCCGTTGCCAGGGAACAGCCTCCCATGTGTGAGCAGAGGTGTGTTCTGGCCAGGCAGCAGCAGGAAGAGGGCCCGACCTCCCCTTGGGCTCCCCTGTTTGCACTGATGGTTAAATTTTCAGGGATTCTGTGAGCCGGTCAGTGTGTGTGTACCTTGAAATCAGCTGTGGTGGGAGAACTGATACTATATAAATTGGCAAATGTCCCAAGTCCTGTCTTCTTCCCCGCCCCCCCCCCATCCCAGTTGTTAAGGGTCGCCTGCTGTTAAGCACTTCCCAGCACGCCACTGGCCCACTCCTTCTGTGGCCTGCCACTCATTCCCACCCAGGAGCACCGGGGGGCTCCACTTTCTGAACACAGTGGCCTCTTTCCCATTTCCCTGCCTTTGCTCACCCTGGTGCCTTGAGAATGGTCCACCCATTTCCCTGGTGAAATCCTTACTGATCCATCTCAATTCCCTTCCCTTCCTTTCCCTCCCCCAGTCCCTGGGCTGAGCGTGGGGGTTCAGCAGGAAAGGAAAAAGACAGATGGGTCCCTACCCTTACAGAGCTCACAGCCAGAGCCCTCCGAGCCAGCTGGGACACTCGGGAGCTGGGCGGGCTTGTGCAAGTCACCGTCCTCCTGGAGCCTTTGGTTTCCCCTCTGTGCGATGGGTCTGAACAACCCAAATCATGGCAACTCCTGCCCTTGGGGAACAGGATTGAGCCTGGCGTTGACCTGATACCAGTTGGCTCAATGCTCTTGACATCCCATGAGGAAGTGCAAACGTTGACAAGGGACAGAGAGGTGCAGGAACATACCCAAGGTCACATACCTCGTGAGTTGTGCAGCTAGGATTTGAGCCTCCTGCAGGCCTACCATGCCCCACGAGGCCACAGATGGTGCCCAGGCAGCTACCCTGATTCTCCTCTGGCTCTCCCAACTGTCTGGGTCTGACTCTCCTGTGGCCCAGTTGTCATTCCCTGGGGCCAGGTACTGAGGTGGCGGGAAGAAGAATCTGAACAGGGACGTCTGGTTGGGGGACAGCAGGCAAATCGGGCCTCCCCACCCACACCAGCACCCACGCCAGACCGCAGGGTCAGTAGTAGAGGGAGGAGTGGGGCGGCCCTCACCCCACCACTTAATCCAGCCGGGTTGACTTTGCCACATGCGATGACTACTGGTTGCCTCAGTTTCCCTGCCTGGGCTCCTTCTACTGGAATTGGAACCTGGAACCGGCTTATACTGATTTGAGGTAAAGGAAGGAAAAAAGAGAATAGTAGTAAAAGAGGACATTTCCTGTGTGCCCACTGTGTCCTCATTAGCCCCACCGTGTGAAGACTGCTGGCCCCATGGAGTCCACCTGGACCTTCCGACCAGGAACCAGCACACCCAAGGTCACATGGAAAGTCATTTCCTGGGCTGGGCTTTGAGTCAGGCCTGTCCAATGGTGCCCTCTGCATCACTGGCGTCACGTAATGTCGAAGGCAAAAGTCCTGGGATCCCTCAGACCTGAGTTCTAAACACTCTGCTGCTTCCTGGGCAGCCAGTGTATGATAGGACAATTGATACCATTTCTCTGTGTCTGTGTCCATAAAAATGGGCATGATGATGGCAAATCCCTCTCTAGGTTGGAGTGAGAATGCAGCAAGATTTGGCTTTTCAGTGTTAGCCCTGCACACTGCACATGGTAAGGTCTCGATACAGGATGGCTGTTTTCACCACTTTTCCTGGTGCTGTCCAGACCCTGCTTTGGTCCCACCAACCACCAAATGGGCTGGCCTCCTAGAAGTCTGGAACTTCGGGTCTCACCCCCATCTGGTCCAACCTTGCACTTGGACCCTCTCTCCCTCGGGCTGACCTCTGCTCAGACTGACCGTGACTGAGAAGGTTCCGAATTGGACTTTGTTGGAGCAGTCCCCTGGTCCTTCCTGTTGTTTTGGGGATGGCTCAGAATTCCTGGGCCTCCACCTGGTGGGACTTGGCTAGTTACAGAGCCTCAGTTCCCTCATCTGTTAAATGGGAATGATAGTACCCATCTGGATCACAGCCAACACCAGAGCAAGGGGTGTGGGACAGGGTGCTGAGCAGAGGGGTCGCCACAGCCACCGGGGACCCTATGGTCCCTTGGGGCATGATCATCTTCACGACTACATTAAGAGCTAAGATTACGGAGCGTTGAGGATTTTCCATGCATGGTCTCATTGCATCTTCCCACAGCTTCGTGAGGTCACTCCAATGATTATCCCCAGATGTAGTCACCAAAGGGGTGGGGAATCTCACCCCAGAGCCCCTGATCTCACCGCTATGCAAACCTCCCCCAAAGCTTCCCTCTGTCTTCCTGGTAAACCCCATTCTCTCTCTGATGTGCAGATGTTTTTGGGATGCGTATAACCTGATTATTTCCTGATTAGCCACTCACCATGGCTGATTCACTCTTCCCATTGATCCCAGCTCCTTAGGACAGGTGCTCCCCCCTCCCTCTACAACACCCCCACAATACCGCTGAGCGGGGTCTGTGGGGATCTGGACAGCACTGGGCGCTGATTGGCTGAATTTGCTGTGGTTCAGTCGGACACAGGAGGGGAGGTTATGTGGGTGGCAGAGGTGCTGGCATGTGCAGGGCCTGGTGTGTGGGGCATCATCATTTTACTTATTTTTGGCATGTACTTGACCCATTTGGCAGAGTCAAGGGAAATGCCCCAAAGTCGTCATTCATTCTTCCAACACATAGTGATTGAGCACCTGCAGGGTGCCGGGCTTTGTGCAACACATTCTCCAGAGAGACACCGAAGATTTGTGTGTATGTGTCTATATGCAGAGTTTATAGTCATCGTTTCACTCATCTGTGGAGCACCTACTATGTGCCAGGCACGGATCTTAGTGGAGGATGAATGCAGTGAACTAGATTGGACAGATCTCTTCTTTCATGGAGCTTGTCTCCCGGTGGAGGGGACAGTCAGTAAACAAACACCTCAACGGGGTCAATTCAGAAAGCGTCCAGGGTCATGGGCAAGTACCTGGGTAGTCAGGGGTAGCCTCTTTGAAGAGCTATCCTTTAAGATGAGGCATGAGCCCTGTGGAGATTTTGGGAGAGAACATTCCAGGAAGAGCAAATAGCTCGTGCAAAGGCCCTGAGGTAATAGCAAACTTGGTTGAGATCAATAAAGAGAGAGGCCAGTGGCTGGACAGGGAGAGCTTCATTTGTGGGAAAACAGCAGGAATTCAGGTGCAGCTGCTAAAATGCTGCATTTTGGAATTAGGCCCTAAGGGCTTA